>NSMO01001145.1:8683-18955 GCA_002588565.1 Coelastrella sp. UTEX B 3026
TCGCTTCCTTTTTCGGATACATCCCTGCGCGCGGGAAAGCCAGCAAATCATTTTTTTTTTGTCAGCGCACCGTCCCCCCCCCCCCCCCCCCCCCCCGGGCCCAGTCAGGCTGATACCCCCAAAAGCCCTCCCAGCGTGTAATAAGCACCGCAACAATCAGCAGCATGAGTTTGGTAGGCAACTCCAGCCTTCTACACAGCCATGCGGAGTGGCAGCAGCATCAGACTCGGACCTTGTGACAGCAGATACTAGTAAAACAGTCCGCTCTGCAAGGGCTGATACTCCAAAACGCCCTCCCAGCATGCGGTCGAGCAGCGTAGTGATAGGCATGATCTTCATGGGCAAGCTCATGTTGGTTGCTACCATGGTCTACCTGTGGCAGGAGACTCTGCAGTGCTGGCAGTTGAACTGCTGCTGAACCGAGTGCCCTACCACCTGGTAGCCGCTAACGGTTACTGCTGCAGCACAAACACAGCTTGCTGTTGTTGCTGCTGTTGTGCAACAGTTCTGCAGGCAACCAAGGTCTTGCTGATTGGATGAGGTGGAGCTTTGTTGACGCTCACAATCACATTGAACAGGCAGAATAGCTTGTCTAGTTGTTTATGCAAGATACTTTGTGTGCATGTCTAAGTAGGATTTTTACAATGAACAGAACCATGACAAAAAAGGGAAATATTTTAGAAGCTTCAGGTTTTGCTATTTGGTAGGTCTCTTACTACCCTCTCACCGCTTGCTGCTGCCTGCTTACTCCCAGGCAACCAAGGACTTGCTGATTGGATGGGTTGGAGCTTTGCTCTGGGCCACAAGCCCACCACTGGCATCAGCTTCTGGGACATCAGATTCAAGGGAGAGAGGATTGCATACGAACTGTCACTGCAGGTATTTACGTCATGCAGCATAATCGATTGAATGGATGATCTACGCATAGTGTGCTACTAGAATGATCCGACACCTCTGTTGAGGGAGGGATATTGTGTGTGACGCCGTGTACGCCTCAACACACCCTACCAACCACAGCAGCAGAACTGATGTCAGTGTGCAGACCCTAATTCTGGCTCTGAAGGATTTGTTACCTGTTCATTGGGTTAGTGCTGAGTGTTGCTGGTCCAGTGGTTGCCCGCATAATGCAGCTGCTGAAAAGATGAGGTGTCAAGGAGTTGCAAACAATGGTTGCAAAGGTTATTGTCCTGATGGTCACCAGTGCTCAGTGAGCACTGTCACCAGTGAGCCCCTGCTGCAGTCAATGTGTGCGACATGGACTTCCATCTCCGGTGGTCGTGGCATGCATGCAGGAGGCACATGCGGCTATGGAGGTCCCACCCCCATGCAGTCACACGTGCAGTACCTAGACAGCCACTGGGCTGTCCCTCCTGGGGTCTGAATGCTGATGCTTGCCCTCTGGATGCTGAATACTATTGTTTTAGATGCCATGCCAAAGGCTTTCATCTCACGTTGAAATTCTGGCAGGAGTGCCGCAGAGCAGCAACTCATCCAATACCCAACTGCTAACTAACTCTCTAACTTCTCCCCCTGTTTCTGACCGTGCAGGTACCATATGCTGCGTATGGCGGTCCCAATCCCATGCAGTTGCGTCTGCAATGCCTAGACAGTCACTGGGGCCTGGGTTCTTGAATGTTGATTGTCGTGACGATCGCCCTCTGCTGAGTGCTGAGTACATGTCTTTCATATGCACCTTCAATCCGGCAAGGCTGCCACAAAACAGCAAATTATTCAATGCTCAACTACTAGTTGATTTCTGCTTCTGCTTCTGATTTTGGACCATGCAGGAAGCATATGCTGCGTATGGTGGTCCCACCCCTATGCAGTCACATGTGCAGTATCTAGACAGCCACTGGGGCCTGGGGTCAGCTTACAAGGAGCTGGTAGCGGGCCAGGATTGCCCTCTGAATGCTGTCTATATGGACATAACATTTGCATTCAACGGCGGACCTATGCGTGCACAGTAAGGGTCTAGAAGGGCAGCTGTGTTGCTCTTGCGTGTTGGAAGTGCTCATACCAGTATCTCTGTGGTTCCAGCCGGCGCCTGCATCATGGTGTGTTTTGGTGGTTGCCACTCACTCTCAGCGTATGTCAGCTAACATCCAGCATGATGCCAACATTTGACACATCACTAGAGCAAGCTTCAACATTGTGGAACACATATCAGTTTGCAGCCCTCGGCATCACTTGAATTCAAGCTTCAACACTTTGCTCGTGTCCACAGGAATGCTGTCTGTGTGTTTGAGCTGTCACTGGGTATGCCGCTGCTGCGCCACTGGGCTGATGCCGGAGGGGGTCCCGTGTACTATGGGTCACTGCCAGCTACTGTTCTGGTGGTCAGGGCTATCAGCGCCGTCTACAACTATGACTACGTGCAGGTGAGCACCTGCTGCTGCTGCTGCGGCTGCTGTTTTTGATCTTGGGTAATGCACTGAGTGCCAAAGCGCCGCAGCCCCGACAGTGAATGATCTACGCATGGTGTGTTGCATGTAACACCTGCAAACACCAGCGGCTGGACCCAATTGTCACACTCCATTGAATGCATGCTGACTGCTCTTTCCCTGTATATTCAAAGTTGATTAATGCTTTTGCAATGCGCCTACAGGATTTGAAGTTGCACTTGGATGGTTGGAATATCCAATCCTTCACACCAGCGGCCATGTCCAATCCTCACACTCTAATGCACCATTCATATGCACGCAGACGGCTTCTGGCCTAACCTTTCACAATCAGAAGCATGCTTTTGCAATGCGCCTGCAGGACTTGAAGCTGCATTTGGATGGATCAATCGAGGTGGCTGTCCATACCACCGGCTACGTCCAATCCTCACGCTACAATGCCCGTAAAGATGGTAACCAGTACGCGTATCCCTTCTGGCATGACAACAGCGGGACCATCCACGACCACCTGTTGAATTGGAAAGTTGATATGGATGTTGCTGGACTGAATAACAGTATCAGACTGGACCAGGTGGTGCTGCAAGAGCGGGACAAACAAGAATCGTAAGTGTGGTTTCAACATTGCATATGATTTTCTGCTCGGCGTTGATGCCCAGATCCATATGATATGGACATTGCTGCATTAGGCTGGAGCAGGTCATGCTGTGAGAGTGAGGCAGACAAGTACGACGAGTGACGGCTTCTTGCATGAATGAATGAACGAATGAGCTCCGCATAGCGCTTTCAAGAGAGCGCTAGCGTAAGTTGAGGGAGGGTAATGTGTGTGTCGGGGCGACTTCACATTCCATACCGTCCGCTCTCGTCCCCGAAGGGGCGAGAGGGCTGGTGCCTTGGGGACCGAGATGATTCTTGCATGGCATATGACCATCTGTCTGGTGATGTTTAGCTGCTTTGCCATGCATCCGGGTATGATGCAAGCTGGGCTGTCCCAGTGAGGAGCATGTCATAGCTAGCATGTTACTGCCAGCTCAGCTCAGTACCTGCCCTGGGAAATGTTGCTGGCCTGCCAGTGGGCCCCAGGAAATGTTGCTGGCCTGCCAGTGGGCCCCAGGAAATGTTACTGCCAGCTCAGCTCAGTACCTGCCCCTGGAAATGTTGCTGGCCTGGGCAACCGTTGCCCATACGGTATGCTTTCGTATACACCACTATCAGCCTGGTAGCATAGGATTGTAGCAGGTTATGCTGCAAGAAAATATACAGATTTCAATAGCTCAGCCTTTGGCTAGAGGCTGAGTTATTGAACAATCATCAGTATTTGCCCCGCTGCTGCTGTGCATATCGTGCAGGTTCTCCAGCCCCTACTCGTGGTACACCAAGCACCTGGTGCAGAAGTTCCCTGCTACAGAAGCAGAAGCAGCACTGTTTGCCAATGGCAGCAGTAAAGCAGCACCCACACAGGGACAACCACAGCAGCTGTTCTACATCATCAATGAGAACAAGAAAAACAGGTGAGAGCTACTGCCGTCGCTGCTGGTGCTGCTGCTTCTGGGCCAGCTGGTGCTGGTGCTGCTGCTGGTGTTGGAATCTGTCAACATGTTGTGTACATTCTTCAAGTGTCCCAACATCTTTCTCAGGATTTTCGTGTTCAGCAACATCCAGCGACTCTAAACACAAGCTGTTTGAAACAGCACTTGCAAAATGTGTGATGCTGCTTACCCCCACCTAAGAAACAGGTTATGTGCCGCTGTGCAAGCAGTAGCCCATTGGCACCCAGCCATCAAACTGAAGCCTGGATTTGTGTGGTTACTCCCCTCTAACAGTACTAAGGGATAATCGTTGTACCTCCCACCTGGTCCGAAAGTGACTTCAGGTCGCTGGGTAGACAAGGCATGGGGCTGATGGCCGTACGGCTACGGTGTCCAGCAATGATTGGAGCCTGGTTTGCTGCTGTTGCTCTGCAGGTGGGGCAGTGCTCGTGGCTACCGTCTGCAGCACACACTGAGAGCTGATCAGGTTGTACCCACACCTGATAAGTTTGGCAACAGTAAAGGCATTGAATGGACCTATTTCAAGGTAAACAGGTTGGCTTGTGCCACATGCCTGTCGAAGGTCGGACCGGTCACCTTGTACAAAGGCGGCCTTGTGCAACATGCCTGTCGAAGCATCAGCATGTGACAGCTGTATTGGCCGTTATCTTGCTTTCAGCTCAGGCAACACAATGCAGCAATGCCTTGCTCATGTGTTGACGAGAAGCTGAGCCGTGCGCTTTGCGATGAGCTTGCTTTGAGGGTTATCCTTGGTAGCCGACTGCGGTGGCACGTGTGTCGCGGCCCGGCCACCGTATCATGCTGGTACGGCCGCGGATATCAGGCATTGTTATGCATATTTGTTTGCAGGTTGCTGCTACAGCTAGACGTGAGTGGGAACAGTCCAGCGCTTCACCACACAACCAGGCCCTGCCTTTCGCCCCGGTGGTATCTTTCGGCCAGCTCCTATCAACCTCCGACACTACAAACAACGTCACCTGGGATCAGCACGACAGTGGGACAGACCCAGGAGACAACATCCGCAATGAGGATTTGGTTTTGTGGGTCACCAGCGGTTTGCAGCATCTTCCCGGGTCCGAAGATGCCCCCGTGACGCCCACATCAGGTCCCGCGATTGGATTCTGGCTGCGTCCGTTCAACTACTTCGATGAATCAGCAGCGGCATCGCAGCCGGGTATGGTATACATTCCAGCGATGACGGAAGAGCAAGCTGATGCAGCCATTGCTATGGCCAATGGAGATTTGCAAGCAGAAGCGAACTTGACAGCCGGCGCAAACAGCACGGCAGGCACTGGTGGCCGCGGAGGTGTCGGCGGAGGCGCAAACGGCCAGAACGGCCTACCACAAATCGGCCTATTCAACGATACCCCAGTCGTGATTGGCGTAGGCAATCCCTTAGCGCTGGAAATCCTCAGGCGCGGCTATCAGCCGTTCGTAGGCCTGCCGTACGGGAAGCAATGCTTGCCGAACTGGGCCAATGTACCATTCAACGGTACATATGCTGGTTATGCATCTGCCCCAGAGGAAGTAGCAGCAGCGGCTGCACAAGCTCCTGCTGCGGCTGATGGGGCCAGCGGGCCACTTGCTGATCAGACTGATGCTGCAGGGGGTGCTGCTGGAAGGACGGGTGGCGCTAGTGCTGCTGATACGGCGGCTAACAACACTGATACCAGCCAGTTCCGCACTGCTGGTTGAGTGGACGTTGGTGTGTGATTTGAAATAAGAACTGGCGCAGCCAGGGGTGCATGCAGTACCGTTGGCAGTCATGCACCGCTGCCGCTGGACTGCATTGTCGGTGGTGGTTGGGTGGTTGTCCATGCAGGCTCTGAATTGCTGGTGGATTCACTACACATGATGTCTATGACTATGGCTACCAGTCAGCCATAGCCGTACGGCCATCTGATATCCATGACTTCGATTCCCTAGTTGCAGGGGTAGTGCTTATGAATGGTAGTTTCTGGATGTTGAAATTGCACCGGACGACGCTGTTGTAGTTGCCTGGTGTGCAGAGGTCACAGGGTTCCATGACTTGTTTCAGTGTGAGTAGCTCAGCACCATGCACTGTAGCTGGTCGACAGTTGCTTTTGAACATGGTTTTATCCTGTTCTGTTGACAGTTGAGACTCTGAAGTTGTTCTGAGTTGGTCTTGAGTTGGTCGACAGTCGCCTTTGAGTATGTTTGTGTTGGAGTTTTCTTGAAGTTAAGACTCTGAAGTTGATTCGAATGTTGAGAAGGGTGTTAGTGGCCTGTCAGTGGGAAGGATCTTCACCACAAGAAATTTGCTCACTTTACTTCTGTGAATCGAGGGTATCAGGCAAGGGGATTTCGACACAAGGGCTGCGCAGCCTGCTGACTTTAGTGCGGGTTGTATGAGTGGAAATATTACATACTATATACTTGTGTGAGCATAATAGCACTTACTAATATGCTCGTGCAAGCACACTTACTGCGTATGGTCGCAGTATACAGTGCTCGGCAATCACGGCAATTGATTTATGTATATGATGTATTTTATGCATGGTGATTGGCACTACTGCCTAGATAGATTTGCAACAGGCAGTGTTGGTTGTTCAGGACAATGATGCCATAAGCTGAGAAATGAACGTTATGGTAATGATGCGTCCACATTGAATGATCAGCTGTGCATTGCTCCAGTGCTGTACAACATGTGATGTAGTATTCATATTGTTGTCACAATGAATCATCTCAGAGGCCAAGTGATGGCATTCTGCATGGATAGTTGAATCTGAACCAGCTGCACACTAGCGGGCTGCAGTGGCCAGATGTATATTCGAGTTTTATTCAAGATCTATGTTTTGTACAGAACTGAGCTAGAATTGGGCTGAGACAATCACTGCACTGAGTTGTGGTTTACGTAAATCGCCACAATCCTGTCAGGTGCGGCCACACTTGTCCCACACACGAGGCCTCCTGTCAACTGCAATCCCAAGCGACCAGGAAACAGGACTGACTGCAAGGAGGCACCGTGCCTCCTGTAACGGTTACAGCACCAACTGCATGCCTGTCATTCGTCATCAGGGGCGCAGGGCCGATGGCCATAGAGCTATGGCTGGTGGGTAGCTTACGTAAACATCAGCCTGAATTTCAAAAACACTCGGGCTGGTCACCGCCGCGCCTTTGCCGACCTTTGCTGTTGCTGCTGCTTACGCCCTCTGGCACCACCTACTGCTGCATCAGGCTTCCAGGGCAGCTCTGGCTTCTTCTTGCTGAGCTTTGCCAAGTTTTTTTCTACTGCTGCAATCACTCCTGCGGAGGGGTGTTGCCGACCAGATGTGCTCTGCATTACATGCATCAACCAGGCATATACAAAACCCACTGAGATACATCTGGGACATGAGCATTGGTACACCCTTGTGCTGCTGTACCGCCATCCCAATGCTCATCAGTCCAGATGTATTTACAACGACAACCAGCTTACCCAATCGAACTTTGTCTCCCTCCCTCACAACAATCACAGCTTGAAAAAGTTGTTCATGTCACTTCCAACAGCCGCTCAAAACACACAGACACTGTGCTACTGCTTCGCTTGTAGAAGTGGGCCCTGGCACGCTGAGCTAATCATGCCAGTTTTTGGTTGGTGCTTTGGCACATACAATACAAGCATACCTGTATGTGATATCGGATGTTTTCCTCCGTATAGCCTAGAATCCTGCCAACAAGCAATTTGTAATAAGGCGAGTCAGCCACCAGCGCAGCTTGTGCCCCAAAGGTAGCAAGGTGTGCTGCCCAACTTCTGAAAGGTTCTGCCTTGGCACTGAGGATGGCTGTCAGACCTAGGCCCTCTGCACAACAAGCGGCAGACATCGTGTGTTCTTTGCATATTGATCATCACTGGCATGGCAGGCTGGCATGTGCGGCGTCAGTGCGGTACCTGCGGGATGCGTAACGCTATATCAGGCTATGGCTTGCAGCTCATACAGTGTGATACGGAGGGTCAGCTACCTGTGCAGCTTTGTGCCCCAAATACGGCAAGATGAGCTGCGCAACTTCTGCAAGATTCTGCCTTGGCATTGACGATGGCAGTCAGGCCTGTGCACAAAGAACCCGCAGCAGATTTAGTGTGTTGAGTGTTGTTCAGATATTTGTTATTTGCACACTTCACAACTTCCCAAGAATGTGTTCGCCTTTTATAACAGAAATATCTCCCACCTGGTGCTTTGCCCACAAGGATGCTGATGTGCTTGTTTGCCAACGCATGCTTCAGAACATGTAGCACCAACACGTTGACTGTCTGTGGTGCCGACACATCCCAACCATGTGGCACTTCACATCTACATGCCTCCCGCTACCACATCACATGCGCTTGTTTATGCCTCTCACAACCTGCCAAGAAACTGTTCGGCTTTTCACAACAGACAAACACACCCCACCTGGTGCTTTGCTCATAAAAATGCTGATGTGTTTGTTCGCCAACGCACGCTCCAAAGCATGCAGCACTAACAAGTTGTTGACTGGCTGTGGTGCTGACACATCCCAACCAACTGACAGCTGCACCATCACGACGCCTCTGCTGCGGTTTAGTAAGCACTCTATCTCTCCTGCACACAGGGTTTGGTATTGTAGACCCTTGAGGGGTGGATCGTTAGGGCCTGTGAGTCAGCAACATGAATGGATTAGTGAGCTCCGGGTAGCGCTTTCAAGTAAGCGCCAGTGTAAGTTGAGGGAGGGTAATGTGTGTGTCAAAGCTACTCATTCCCTACCGTTCGCAACATGCACAGGGGCAGAATACTCAGCAACCTGTAAAGGTGAACCCTTTTGAAACTGTCCAGTGTGACGAATCACTCGTGGAGAGGGTACCGTCGACCATTGCATGGACAACCATGGGCAGCCCTTGGCTGCAGAACTGCTGATGGGCTCTAAGCGGACAACACGGTTCGGCAGCACGCTGACTGTAGCCGAAACTGGTTGACATTGCTGGTGCATGTGCAGCGGTGTTGTGGTGGTGTAGCTTTACCAGCGCTTAAGAGAAAGGACAAGGACGTAGCTGCTGGGCTCAGGAGGTTAATAGTTGGTGTCAACAGCAAGTCCTTGCATCTCCTTTTACAGTAACAGGAGCTGAGAACTGGAGTGGCAGAGCTGCTGCAGGACCCACACCTGTGCCATCCCTCCATAGAGCAGGGTTCTGCTGTACCGCCACTTGCAACTGCGCTGCTGAGTACACGACTGCCGCAGACTGCAACTGCAGCGGCTGCTGCGGCAGCTTCTGCTTTGACTGCTGGACGTCCAGAGCCTTTGACCAGCCGGGTAGGGCTTTGACCAGGGGGTGTTCAGAGTGTAACTGCCATCCTAGAGGTCTCAGCTGTAGGCCATTGCTGCCTGCTGATTCGTCTACTGTATAGATAACTCCCTGCTGAGCGAGCTGCACTGATTCATGTTCCTGAAACTGCCGTGACTGTTCAGATGCAGCAGTAGTGCTGGTTCCTACAGTATTTGCTGCTTGCAGATCAGTTGACACTGGTATCACTTCCAGATATAGTTCGGCGCCGTCTACTGTTACCGCTTTAATGATGTCATGAGGGTGACAGGAAGGGAGTTGCAGCTGCTGCTGTTGCTGACCTGGAAAATTGCTTGATGCTGTTGCTGCATCTGCAGCTGCACCTGCGGCAGGGAAGCAGGTTACATATACGACCAAACTGTTTGTGGCAGCATAAGCGGGGCAACCTCAACGACAGCTTTTGTTGAGTTTATCGAAGGTGTACACTCGAAAGCTATACGTCCTGCATACTGTGCTCATTGCAGCTGCAGGTCATGAACACCGCGACTGGGACATAGCCACTTTCAACGTGCTTATAGAACAGGAAGAGAGATCGTACAGACAATAAGTTGTGCAGTTGGGGAGCTCACCTACGCAATGTAACCGCGAGCACGGGCGTTGCTGCAGCCATGAGTTTGCTACTTCGCATGGCCTGAACAGCAGTGTGGCCCATGACTGCCTGTCTTGAACTGCAGCACGTATTGTACGCGCGGAGGCTGGTGACGGGATTTTGCATGTGGTTTTTGGATTGCATGACGGACTTTTGGCCAATGAGGCCCGTTGCTGCATGCTTGCTGCTGTAGGCATCTGTGCCGCTGACTGGGCTGATGCAGCAAACGGGATCCTGCACAGCTTGATGCGCGGCAGCAGCTTGTCTGCAAACACGAGGTGGCTGGATGCAATGTATGCAGCCCTGGCAGGGCTGCAGCGGCACTGTCGAATCCGAATGTTGTTACTGACAGGCGCTCAAAGCGGCGAAGTTCATTTACACCCAGCCCGGCTGAGCCGAAATGTTTGCTGTTAGTAATGCTGGCGGTACGTTTGCAGGTCA
>NSMO01001146.1:0-11522 GCA_002588565.1 Coelastrella sp. UTEX B 3026
TGGATCGGAGTAGCCTACACAGCAGCGCGGGTGCATGTATTGCGGCAGTACAGTACTGCGTCCGTACGAACGACATACCCAAGTTGCAGCAACACGCTTTGGCTCATGCTAGATGGTGCAGAATGCATGTATCCCGCCCTGCGCTTGTGAGTTATGCAGGTCGCCGGAGACCTATGTGACTGCACACCTGGGTGCAGTCTTTGCTGATAATCAGGCGAGTATGCGCCTGATTATGCATGGATAGCATGTTGTTGCCATCCTGTTGGCCTGTACACACCGCTTCATGGACAGCGTAAGCGAGTATTGTCCTTAAAGGACGAACATGCCTGCAATTCACAACCTGCCGCAATGAGCAGGTGGTCGTAGTTTACTAAAGAGGTCAACCCGTGTTCCCTGCTTGACAGAGGCTGCACCCTGCTCAGACGCTGGATACCGGACAGTGGTTTTTTCCGAATCACCTGATAGGTGTACGCCGAACTCATGCGCTGCCTCACCACCACCCACCCCAAGGGGTAAGAGTGTGTCGACATAACAGCTCAGAGTACCTAGGCCGCCTGAGGGACGTCTGCCTGGCTGCATACGTTACCAAAGCCTTAACCTTGACATCAGTCAGCTGCCTGGTCTTCGTGCAGGTCGTGTAAATAGCACAGCAACCAGCAGGGACGGTTTGTGCCCCTGGCAGCATGCACCTTTTCCCAGCTTGACAGTTGGTGCAGTAGTACTCAATGTAACCGGCAGGAGCCCAATGCACCACTTAAGACAGTATCTGTCTCAATGGCACAGGTTGAACCTGTGGCAAGGCCGCAACAATCCGCAAAGGAGGTTCTAATGAACCTCAGTCGTGGCATAACGTGTTACACTGCTGCAAACCATTCACTGGCGCTCAGCATGCACTACGCCTAACATCAGGGCGACATAGCTGCTGTGTTTGAAATGATAAGTAGTCACTGCTGCAGACCTGACGCTGCTGCAACTACACTCGGACAATCGTTGACGTTCACACCGCTCTCTGCCGGTCCGTCTTGTTTCGATATCGCTGCTGCACCAGGGCGTTTCGTTGAGTAGATAAGGATATCAGGAACGGGGAAACGGGCCTGCCAATGGACGCCTGGTGTGGCGACGCGGGTCAGGCGACATGGATATCCAAAGCCATCAACCCATGCTACATGGAGCCGATCGCCTCAGGAGTCTTGCTGGTAAGCTGTGAGACCCCTGGTGGTCTCCTGACGTGCACATTAGCAGTCAATCAGCGTCAAATCGCAGCTCTCGGGTTGTATGTGGCCAGCAGGAAGCAGTTTTTGTGCAGCTACTGTTCTACAGGTGCTTATGCCAGCAACCGTCCTGGTATGCTCATGCATGGCAGCCCTGGGAGCAGCAACAGAGCTGTCATGGACAAGAGTTTTTGCTTGATAAGAGCCCTACCAGCAGAGCCGTCAGCACAAGCTCCCAGCATCACTATTCACACAGTAGCGCAACTGCCTTCATGTTGTGAGGCCCAAAATCACTGCGCTCTCAAACGCTCCGCCACGGCCTTTGCAATCGCAGGTGCTGGGTGCAGCCTTAGCTATCGTGCAGAACACTTCCAGCAAAGCTTGGCATTCAGAGCACAGCAGCAAAATCGGCATAACCGGCAGAGAGACAGCGTTCCTGTTGGGGTCCAGCTGTCTCTTCCTAATCCACGCTACATACACCATAATCAGCTGGGTAGCGCTACCCACAATCCCTTTCCATACAGCTCATCACGCAGCGCTAGCCCTGCTGTGGCTCATAGTCGCCAGCTGCTGCATCAAAGCAGCCAACCGTGGCCATGCGCCCATGCGCTGGCTGCGGCCGCTGATAGTACTAGCTATGGTGTGGTATGTCTACAGCGTATACACCAACATGATGCTGTATTTGGGCTCTAGGCTGTTCCCAGCGTTGTATATGAAGAGCTTGATATGGGCTTGTATGATGGCGTTTGCGTTCAGTACGCTACTGCTGGTGCTGGAGGTCAACCAGGTGTGCTTTGGGATTTACCTTTGTCCTTGATTCAGTAGTCTACGCTTCATACGCCCCAGCAAACTCTAGTCAATGCTGCACCTCAGCCCGCAGTGCCTGCATCCATTCACAAGCACAACAGGAGCGTATCCAATGCAGCTGCAGGATTTGCCTACTGCTGAATGTACTTCAGGCAGCCACCTTGCTGCAGGATGCCTAGTTGCTGCTTCACCTCAAGTGGTATGCAACAAGCACTGCTCTATTGCCGCCAATAGTGCTTATAGATGCATCAGCCAGTGCTCAGCAGCACATGGTGTGCAAGATTGCTGTATCCTGCTGCTCCACTGCAGAGCAAAGCCGCCCGAGCAGATGGATACGTGGCATTGCCTGGTGATGTTGAAGCAGCAGCGGCTGCTGCACCTCAAGCTAGCCGCACCTGGACCACGCTGTTTCTGGATGCTTGCAAGTAAGCCTGTAGTCCAATTGACCCCAGCATTTCAATGGGTTAGGGTCAGCAGCACGTATAGCCATTGTTTGTGATACTTTGTGTGCTTGTTTTTGTGCATTGTGCCTGCCAGCTCAATGATGCATCACTGACACTACAGATTAGGATGTGGCAGAGCATGGCAATGTTTTGTGTGCTTCTGCAGTCATGACTGTGATTGCTCGTGTTGCTGCTGTCCACTCACCACATGCAGATGTGGTGTGGCGAAAGCATGCATCCTATGTTGCGTTTTTGTAGCTCTTGCTCCTGCTTCTGAAAAGCACGTACTGCTGAACACTCCTTCGTGTTCACTACATAATGGAACTCCTGCCTCAAATAAACCTTGTATTTCCAAACTACTGCTGCTGCGACCATTCAGGTATGCGTGGCCACAAACGCCCATGCTGCAGATCCGTGTCCTACTCTGCGTCCTGCTACTAGTTCTCATGCGTGGGCTAAACCTAGCAGTCCCAATAACGTACAAGAAACTCGTGGATCAACTTGCAGCAGCAACCTCAGCAGCACCTGGGGATCGACCAAGTTTCAAGACTTTGTTAGAGCCTTGGGAGTTGCTGTATCTGGCTGCAATATTCTTCCAAGGTGGTGCTGGGGGCGGCATCACTGGTTTCGTGAACAACGCGCGGCAATGGCTGTGGATACCTGTCTCTCAAGATGCTTACAGGTGCGTCTGGTGTCTTGTATGACTGCAATCCGCCCACATTCTCAGTACGTTGCTGTATGGGGCTACTATCTTCTTTCAGGGTGGCATCGGGGGGGGGGGGGGACTGGATTTGTGAACAATGCCAGGCAGCAGCTGTGGATACCCGTAGGTCAAGATGCTTACAGGTGTCTCTGGTCTCCAATGTCTCTGGTCTCAAAGTTACTATCTTCTTGCTCTACAGCTCGACAGTCCCTTGTGCTGTATGGTATCAGGTACTGTATGCTCGAGTGTGCAGCTTTACAACAATCGTGGGTGTTAGCAGGGCTGTTGTGGTGCCATACACTTCCGCAACTCTGGCTTTAACCGCCTATCTGATAGGCGCGTGAGCCGTGTCAGGTTTGGAATTGTGGGGCTTACACCTCTCCTTTCATCTGTGGCAAACGACTGGATTCATGTTGACATTTGTTGATCATGCTGTGTCCTTGCTGTCCTGCAGGAGAGTCAGTCTGGCTGTGTTTGGTCACGTGTTGGACCTTGATCTCTCCTTCCATCTGTCACGGAAGACAGGAGAAGTTACAAAAGTTGTCGACAGGGGAACAGCAGCTATACAGAACGTGCTGAGCACTATCTTGTTCCAGATTGCACCTCAGGTATGATTAGCAGATCGCGCGGTCAAATACAGTAGAGATACAGTAGAAAGTGGTCACTACCTCGAGCCCAGCCGATTAGCAGAGTGCTTTGTGTATACATCGGATGGTGTCAGTGCTTTGTAGGCCACCCTGATGACTACGCTCAAGCAAGCGCAGAGTTGCAGGATTCGCCCTGCATCTCAATGGCAACTTGTTGTTTCAGCAATCCCCCCCCTGAAATGCCACAGCGACACCATCTAGGCTTGTTGATGCTGCTTGACCCAGGCCTGCCTCCTGGGCTGCAGGCTGCTTGCTGGGCTAGTTGCCTATGCATTTCAGTTCGGAGTTGCTGCTGTGCTGATGCAGTCAGCACACTTTGTCTCACTGTGACGGTGACCTGTACACAGGTCATCAACCTGCTTGCAGCAGCGTGTAAGTTGCTATTTCTGTTACTTCTGTGTGCAATCTGTGCATCTACGTAACCTTTGCATCCACATCAAACACAATACAGGCTTACAGTGTGCTACTGCTGGACTATCTTGTCGGGTTGCAGCAGCAACGTATCTTGCCGGCACATAAGAGCCTTGCGTGGCTTACGCTTGCAATGTGTTTTGTCCCTAAACACCAACAGTTGCCTTCTCAAGACACTCGGCGTGACAGAGGTGCTGCTGTCTGGCTTTCTGCATGTAGGTTGTTGATATGCTTGCAGCAGCAACATATCTGGCCGGCGCACTCGAGCCCTGGGTTGCTCTGATAGTGTTTATCACAATCGGCAGCTACATTCCCCTAACGATCATCGTCACAGAATGGCGTGGCAACTTCCGCCGTGAGATGAACCGGACTGAGAATGCCAGAAGTGCAAGAGTCACAGATGCCTTGCTGAACTGGGAAACTGTGAAGTACTTTACAAATGAGCCATTAGAGCAAGACAAATACGGGGAAGCCATTGACCAGTACCAGGTGTGTCTGAAGGGCTCGTCGGGCATGTAGTGCAGAGTTGCTGCCTTGTGTTATTCCCACTTCATGCATGTATATGTGCTGGATTTGGTCTCCTGCTGGCACCTCTCAGCGCAGCTATAGGAGGACGCATATGCAATTGGACACAACATTGTAAGCAGCAACACCTTATCGTATGCTGCTGTTGTTGCTGCCTGCGCTGCAGGGTGCTGAGTATCGTTTCCTGTCAAGCCTGAACGTGCTGAATGTTGTCCAGAGTTTGATCATGTTCCTGGGTATTAGCTCAGGAGTCATGGCTTGTACAGCTGGCGTGTCACAGGTGGGCAAACTTGCTGGTACTAGTGGGCCGGCGTGTTGGTAGGTGTTGGCATGTTGAGAGCAGGGGCCGCGTCAGCTATCATTGGGAGCAGCTTGTTGCACCTTTGGCAGCCAGTTTGCATAGGTTTTTTTTGCCGATATAGGCCAGTTTTCGTTTGCTGTATTCTGATTCAAGACAAACAAGACAGAGCGCGAAAGATAACACACGGCAGATCCTGTTAACACCTGTACTTGATCAGGCTTGTTGCCAGTGCGTTGGTGTTGTCTCTTACACCTTTGCTGTTGTCAATGCCGTGCCTCAATTTCTTGCAGGGCGTTTTGACCGTGGGTGACACCGTGTTGTTCCTTACCCTCATGGCTCAGCTCTACGGCCCTCTAAACTTCTTTGGGACGTACTATCGTGTTATTCAGCAATACATGATAGATATGGAGAATCTCCTACAGCTGCTAGACACACCAGGAAAGGTTGTTGATGCCCCCAATGCCCCAGACCTGGTGCTGAGCAATGGCAGTGTGGAGTTCAGGGACGTCAGCTTTGGTTATGAGTCAGGACTCAGTGTTCTGAAAGGGGTACGTACCAGCTTCTGTGTATATGTTCTCACTTTTAGCACTATTGGCACTATGCTCAAGAAAGTGTGTGCTGACATCATCCAGCCCTATATCCAGGAAAGTGTGCTGACATTGGCCAGTTTGCCAGACTTGCTGTTGAGCAACGGAAGTGAGGAGTGAGTTCACAAGCCTGGCCGTCCATGCTTACATTAATGACTTCAATAGGCTAACTCCATTGGCAACTTGTGTAGAGTGCTTCCAAGCCACAGTGCTTTCAAGCCAGCTAGTCAAAAGCTAGCTGCTGGGATTAGTTGCTTGTATTGTGTGTACTCTGCAGGTATCGTTCAATGTCCCTGGAGGCAGCACAGTAGCTTTTGTCGGTGCCACAGGCAGCGGCAAGTCAACACTGACGAGGCTACTGTTCAGATTCTTCGATGTGACAGCAGGCAGCGTCTTGATTGATGGCCAGGACCTGAGAAGCATTAACCAGTCTAGCTTGAGGCGTGTTATTGGTATGGTGCCACAGGTGAGCCACATGCTGTATGTTGGCTCCAGATGTATGCCGGTTGGCTCCAGTAGCCAGTAAACTTGCTGTTGGAGAGTGCCACCCGAAAACGGTGCACCATTTGATTATGCAGCTTGTCTCTCCCTTAATGCCAAGGTGGATATGTGGAGGGTTTGGGAGTTAGGGGGGATGTAGCTCATGAAGGTCAGCGGTGCCAAGGAGTCTTGTTGAGCAGGGTCCATTCAGAATCTCAAGCAGTCTGGGTGGTGGTTTGCGTAGGGGTATCCAGCATCCTGCAATGCAGCAAGTACAGTTATGTCAGGTGACAGATTGTGGTACTGTTGATATTGTTCAAGACCTTGTCTGCATGTCTTGTCCGCTGCCTAACAGGATTGTGTCCTATTCAATGATACGATTCGTTACAATATCCGTTACGGACGCATGGCCGCCAGCGATGCAGAAGTAGAGGAGGTTGCTGATGCAGCATGTATACATGAACCAATCACCACAAGGTTCCCCAAGGTGTGTAACAGGGCTGGGGTGGGCCTGTGGCCCGTCATCACTTGTGTCAGCCAGCTGGCCAGCCTGTAGCGACCTGACTGTATGCAGCAGCGAGCACTGAGCAGGTCCCAGTGCAAAGAAGCTTGTATGTGTGCATATCAAGGCGTTGCTGATGGGGCCGGCATAGCTCGATGTCTTGGCAGTGGTGCGCTGGCATCTAATGTTTTATATGCGCGTAGTGCCAACACATGCTGCTGTTTCTGTGCCACATCAGCTCAGTGAGCATGCCTTGCAGCTTACAGCAGATAGTCAATGACTGTTTAAGACTGTCAACCGTTTGGTGGGGTTCGTGTCGTGTCCTGCAGGGTTATGACACTGTCGTGGGTGAAAGAGGGCTGCGGCTGTCGGGTGGTGAAAAGCAGCGAGTAGCGTTCGCTCGTGCTCTGCTGAAGAACCCGCCACTGCTGGTGCTAGATGAAGCCACATCGGCACTAGACACCATCACGGAGAAGAAGATACAGGTAGGTAGCAGCTGTTAACATGCGGATGCCTTTCTTACGATTAAGAGTGTTGTGGGTCTATTGAACAGCATTTTAGCTCGCCACAAGGCTGTGTTGTCTAAAGCTGCTATGTGACAGTGCATCCCCAGGTGATATCTGAGACTGGCTTGTAGCTGTCTGTCATCTTGAAGCGAGCAAGTGTCTATCTTATGGTCTATGCAGGAGCTTTTGTGATGCTGTGGTCCATGTGTACAGGAGTGGGATCACCCATCCTTTGTTTGTGCGTGCTTGTTTGCTGCAGGCGTCACTAGCAGCCAAGGCCAGCAATCGGACAACTTTTATTGTAGCACATCGCCTAAGCACAATATCAGATGCGGACCTTATAGTGGTGCTCAAAGAAGGCTTAGTAGCAGAAATGGGCAGTCATAATGAGTTGTTATCAGCAGGAGGGTTGTATGCAGAGCTGTGGAGCAAGCAGGCTCACCAAGGGGATGCACCAAGCAGTAGCAGCAGTAGACCGGGGTCTGTCATGGATCTGGCGCAGCTAGAACAGCAGCAGAATGGCAGTAACGGGCCACAGCGACCAGCAGCATCAGCAGCACCGCCTAGCCATCACCACCACTGAGGAAATGCACCACGAGGCCTTGGTGCACAGCTACTCGCATGGTGCTGTCATGGCACCTGATATGTTGCTTTGGCTCAGTCATGTCTACTGGCCTGCTGATGTGACCATGGTTTGTATGGTGTCCATGTAGCAGGCATGGTCTGTAGCAGACAAGGTTTGGGGTTGTAACAGGGGACTGCTGGCCGGTTTGCGTATAGTGTCTGTATCTGGGAATGGCAGACATGTGTTGCTGCATGGTTTGCGAAGTAGCAGCGGCTTTAGCTGAGCGGATCCTCAACTCGCGGTGTACAGCGGTGATCACTCAGTGGTGAACGCTTGTCGCAGGTCACAGCGTGTATCTAACAGCAGCAGCATTCAAACCTGTTTACATTCGCCGGAACCGCCCCGACTGCTGACAGAGATGTACCTCGGTGTATCAAAGTCATCCACAGCGATTGTTGGCAGCGTAGCCCTGGCGCTTGCCCAGCAGCAGTTTGCCCGCGCAAAAATTCTGGGATGGCTCCAGCAGCCACTGACACCGTCGCAGGCGGCCATTCAGATACACACGATGTAGAGTCATTTGTTGACAGGGTATCTGAGGTGTCCAGGCTCATTGCCGGTTTGAAGGCTGGAACCATCTCTCCAGAATACGTCGATACCAAGATTGGTCCTGCATCCGACAAGCGACCTCGTGTTCAAGCAGAACAGTATAGTGAGAAGAAACCCGGTGCTGGTAATCAACATCTGCCGCAGCCAGACGTGCGAGAAAAGGATGGTACCCAAGATGCAGCAGAACAGGCAGAACTGCAGCGGAAAGTAGAGGAGCTCAAGGCAAACAGGGAACGCAAGAATAGGCTACGCCGGCTATACCAAGAGCACACTGGCAAGTTTAAGCAATACTATGCCACAGACTACACAAAGTGGGACTTGTTCTGCCCCAGCGACGAGGAGGATGACCTGTTCAACAGCCTCACACCCACCAACCCGCAGTTTAGGGCCATGGAAAAGGATATCAACGATAGGCATAACAGGTGAGCGAAGTACCAGCTGCGCCTGGTAGGAAGCACCCCGTGCAGCAGCTGGTTCTATTCCTGCACGTGCACATCATGCTCACCACCAGTCCCTAACCCTGTCTACCAGTCCTGCATGTACTACACGTTGTGAGCATGGGCCAGGAAGCAGAAGCGGAAGGCAAATGTTCATCGTCGGCTGTCTGCTGCAGGATGGTTGAGCAGCGGCAGCTTGCAGAGCGGCAACGGCAGCTGGGGAATGAAGCATTCAAAGCGCAGCAGTATGCTGAAGCCTTACGCTGCTATGAGCTAGGCCTGGAGTCGCAGAAGCACAACATGACACTGCATGCAAATGCAGCGATGGCTGCACTGAAGCTGAAGTGCTATGTGCAAGCGATGGAGCATTGTGATAAGGTATAAGGGGTTCTGCAGGACAGGTAGAGCTGTAGCAGGTCTCATCCAGAGCTGCAGGAACAGCTCTGCGGTACAGTTGGCCAGCATATAACAACTATCGCTGCAGAACTGAGAAGCTGGCTGCAGCGATTGTATTTTTCTTGCTTCCGGATGAAGCCGGGCTGATTGATAAACCATCAGTAGCACCGCTCACCACAGCAAGACTTGTCTCCACTGCACGAGTCCCGTGCTGTCATCAAAGCAGCTGACTTCCAACACAGCATCTCATCCCATCCGCCACGTTGAAGCAACATGTTGGCCAAAATGCAGGTGCTGCATCTGGCAGAAGTGCTTTACAACAAACCCAAAGACATGCTGTGTGTCAAGGCACTTCAAAGAAGGGCCACAGCTTATCAGGTGCGGAAGCAAAAACAATTGGCAGCTGTCAGCACCAGATGTAAACAGCGCAGTGCCCACTGCAGGAGCTTGCCCCATAGCAGCAGTAGAGAGCATCGCTTTGGCGTCCAACATCACACTGCTGCTGGCCGTAGGCAGGCTAGGCCAGCTTCTGCAACCAGCTGACTCAATCACTGCCCTGCAGGCTTTAGAGCAGTACAGCAAAGCAGTTGATGATCTCAAAGCAGCAGTCAGCATCATGCCAGGTGACAAGGAGGTGAGAGGAGCCAGGTTGCAGGGTGGCTTGAGCTAACACTGTTCTGCATGGATGTGGAAGCTTTTGTGATCCAGCATGGGCCACTTTGTGCCAAGTGGTGTGTATCAGCGTGTGGCGGTATGTCAGTGATCATGCAGACGCCCGCAGCAAGCGGCCGAGTTGAGCCTTGCATGAGGGGCAAGGCTACTTTGGTAACACCACCATGGTGTTTCGCCACTTCCTAGTTGGGGTGCCAGTGACAGGCTGTGATTGAGTCAGCTGTTGCTTGTGTACTGCAGATATCTGAGCAGCTGCAGCGTGCTGAGAGGTTGCAGGAGGAACACAAGACTGCAAAGAGGCTCAAAGGCCTGGTAAGCAGCGAAAGTGAGCCTCAAAAGGCTTTTGATATACATATGTTCAGGTGTAGCATACGCACCTAAGCATGTGACAGAGCGTGCGTGGCATTGAGACTCCAAGCACCAAGGGACCCCGCACAGCCAACCAACTGCACCTTTGACCACCTGGTAGCTCCCCAGCAGTCTGTTTACTAGATACTCATCAGGCTGTTGTAAGAGCCGGTGTGTTTGCTGTTGTTCGCAGGCAGAGTCCACCAGCAAAGCAGAAGCTGCAAATGGCCACACAGCAGCAGGAGACATACAGCTCAGCAGCTTGCGGCAGGTAGAGCAGCTGTCTGCAAGCCTGAGCAAGCCTGCTGAGCAACCGCAGACTGAAGTGGATGTTGCTGGGATTTGCTCAAGGTTGAAAGGTGTGCACCAACCACAGTAGCAACACCTGGACTGCACCATGCCACATGACAAAGCAGCGTTGCCACAGTGCTAGCTATTCTGCTCAGTTGCCACTGCATACAGCAGGCGTCAATTCTGTATAGTCTGTGCAGCAACCATCAAATGTCTTTGCCAAGCCCGCAGTTGCTGGCTTGCAAAGAGATGCACATCCAACATGATGCATGCTGTGTGTTGATGCTGATGCTTGCTGTGTGCTTTTACAGGTTTGGTGCAACAATCTGGCAGCTGCTGCCTGTACTTTAGAGAATGTGGAGGCTTGGCTGCTGTGAATAAGCTGGTAAGCAGACAGCAATGGTTTGTCAAGCTCGCGTTGATCAGATAACACATTCACTGCCGGTGCCTGTCAGCATTGGGCAGTATGGCAGTGCTACTTTATCACTTGCTGTCAAGGATTCTGAACAGTCTCCGATTGCATGCTCTGTGGTGGTGTAACGGTCCAAGGCTGGACTATCAGCATCAAGCTGTGCTGACTGCTGCAGGTTGTGCGAGCTCAGGAGCCCAAGGCTATCGCTGCTTGTCTACAGCTGCTAACAGCCGCATGTGACAACCCAACAACCCTGGAGCAATTAGCACAGCAGCCACAGCTCCTTGCGACAGCTGTGGACCACATAAGCAACCCTGACAGTAGTGCCATGACTGCAGCAGTAGAGCTGATGTACACAGCTTCAACAGCTGCAGCAGTACGACAGGAGCTGGGCAAGCAACTGCTGGCAAGGAGGCCTGCGACTGCAGGTACTGCTGGTGCTGCTGCTGATCGCTGCAGCAGACTGGAGGTGATGTGGCAGAGCTGTGCTTCTGGAACGGCACCCGCCACTCAGGTGTGTACCACTTGAGTCCAGGGATGGGGCGTGGGGGCGGTGTTGATGCCACAGGTCTCAGGAACCCACAGTTGTGTAAATGTCAAACATCAGACAACTCATGTGTCATGCCTATATCTGGGCAAGCCAGTGCCCTAGTCAAACCTACTGGGCGGGGA
>NSMO01001148.1:6743-22626 GCA_002588565.1 Coelastrella sp. UTEX B 3026
TCAAACATCGGGGTGTCCGCAGGTATTCTGGGCAAGTGACGGAGGTCCAGCTGCTTCACAGTAGGGAGTACCTCGGACCGCCAGAACTGCAGCAGCTCCTTCACCAGCACTAAGCCACAGATGTCTTGGTTGTTAGCGCCTCTGCAGAAGCAGCAGAGCAGATATCTCAATTGATGCAACAAATGCATGGCAGCGGCCATTCGTAGCAAGCAACTCTGTAAATAAGGGCGTACTCAACGGCCAGACAGGCACATGTGCAGCAGCTGCTGCCAATTGCTAATACCACAACCTGTCACTACCACTTCCGCTTCCGGAGTCTGCGGCATGCGAATAGGGTTCTAGAAATGCTGCTAAACCTGCCCCCTTGCTGCCACAGAGTCTCACTGGGTCCAGCTGGTACATCTTGCTGCTAATGGTGCTAGTGAGGAACATCGGAAATATCCCCAGTGTTGTTTGAACCAGGTTTAAACAACACCCCCCTGTCGCCCTTTACGTAAACGCCTTTAGCGACGACGTCAACCTGGTTGACCCGTTGATCGAAGCGAGTTGTATCGACCGGCGTTGACAGCAACACGGCTTAAAGCCGTGAGCCTCACCTATAGACTGGTAGTCTGCTGTGACCGCTGATCAGCACCTGGCGGACTGTTGCCTCATCTAGTACAGTGCTGTCAGACAGCATGAACACCTGCAAAGAGGCAGGATCATCGTCCATGTTGGTGCTGCAGCTAAGCAAACACAAGACCACCCACTTTATTAACTTTGGGGCGCAGGGCCCATCTACGGCTGCTGTGTAGCTTTACTACAAGACCACCCTTTGCAGAGAACCCTCATCAAAATTGTTGCCTGGCACTGCTGTATCTTCGATTCAGCAGTGCCAGGCTGTAGAGATGCTATAGAAGTATGATATAGAGATGTGTGCCGAGCGCATGCCCCGTGCACAGCTGCGCTTCAACTGGCTCATGCAGACACTACACTCATCAAGTTGCTGTACCAGCTTGAGCAGGTGTAAGAGCGCCTCAAGGGCAGCATCATCAACGCCGTCTGTGTCAGCATGCATTGTGCATGGTAATGCATTGCCTGATATTGGCTGCAGCCTATTAGCACACCTTGTCTATTGGCGTCATTGCCGCCAATGCTGTCTTGTTGGTAAGGTCCATGGCCCCATGTATCACAGCAACCTCCTGAGGGGTCAGAGCACCCCCAAACCCTGCGTGTAGTGCAGCAGGCATCACAGCTGTTGCAGACCCTGCCATGTTGCACTTGCAATTGCTTGTGCAGCCCCGCAGAGCTAAGCTATGCTGCAGGTGTAGCAACACCTCCAGGGATTACTGCACCTCTGGGCGCCGTAGCACATCACCGCATGCATATGCTGGGTGCTTGGCTCATGCAAAATGCTTGCTATCTGTCATGTCTGCTTTCTGCGCAAGTGTATCAATCGACATACCATAGCCACACCATATCGTCGAGTTGCGCAGGCAGTGTGCATGACATGAACGTAACTCCTGCCACCCAAAGAGCATGCCGCAAACAGGTTTCAAAACATACGGCATGCATTCTACCACCACCAGCAGCAGCAGCAGTGCGTTATCCGCCTCACCTGCTTCTGCTGTATGCAACTGCACCATGGCTTTCAGCTCCCGCCGTTGCATGGCTGACTCCTCGTGGCCAAGTATCCAATCCAGTAGCTTCGACAGAGGCCATGTGACTGGCGAACAGAGCCACATTAGACCCTTCACAATGGGTGCAAACCAAGCACCTATGGCTACACCATACCTATAGCGCACACGCCATGACAGCAGCAGCAGCAGCAATGATCTGAAAACTAGCAGCTTGATGTAGGCCAGGCTATGGCGAGTTCAAAAGAGCCACTTGAATCTGTCACATGATAAACATGGGTGCAAAGCATGCAGCTACATATGGCCACACTCAGCAGTACATGCAACAGGCATGGGTGGGCAGCAGCAGCAGCAGCAGCGATAATGTAAAGATGGTGGTCAGGTCAGTGGGCATGACACCCTGCTTTGCAACTCATGCTGTTGCGTGTGTTCAGCATTGCATTCTGTTTAATGCACAGAATGTGTGCATTTACCAACCAGCTTCTTTCACGTAACAAATGCACTGCTTGTGCCTTACCTCGGCAAACAGATGTGCTTTATGCGTGCGAATAAACTTATGCATAAGTTCTACTGCATATCATCTTGATTGGTCCACCACTGCTGCCACAAATGAAGTGGGCAGCTCAGTCACTTGGACTATGTGCTGACCGTAACGTCTGCATACATCATCATTGCTTGCTGCCATAAATAAATGCTGTTCAGTTTTTCTGCATTGCATAAGTCTCACCTACTGCAGACTGCTTGTGGTATGATCTCGCCAAATACCAAGATAGCTGTCACACTCAACATAACAGCAGCCAAGGGATTCAGCAGCCGATCCAGGAAGATTGGCAGCGCCTCCATACATGCAGCATTGCAGAGCAGCAGGGTGCACAGCAGCCAGTGTGGCTTGCTGCACAGGGAAATGAGCCTGCCTGCTGCTTTGCGCTGTTTGGTCGTGCCTGCTGCTTTCAGGACCTGCAGCAGCAGCAGCAGCAGTAGGCACGTGCATTGCATGGAAGTGCATTGCGATCAACTGGTGCTATTAGCAACTCTGCTAGGTGCCTAGGGTTCAAAAACCGCATTTGGGGCGCCAGAATATAGTGTCATCGGGCATCCTGGAGTGTTTTGCAGGCTACATGTTGCCACATGTGCTACATGTAGGGTTTGGGGTAAGTGCTGCTGCTGCTGCTGCCATACAGGTTTGGCAGCAGCACTGCCGCAAACGCCAGCCGGCACTATAACAATCGCTGCACCCACCTCTAAATCAAGCACGTCGAGAGAAAGCAGGCCCAGCGTCAATCCAGACATCAAGCCAGCTCCGAGAACTAGAAGCACCACTGCGACCGCATAGAACGCCTTTTCCCCAGGATCCAGATCCAGGTGGCCGACATCTGATGCCGCAGACATGATGTGATCCTATTAATGATGTATATGTGCTACACAACAAGCGGGGAGAAACTATCGGAGCAGCTCCTTCTGTGTCACTCGCGACAACTCGCTGGCAACACCGCAGACTGGAACTGATTTCCACTGACAGGTGTGTATCAATCATAGCAATGCAAATCATTGCAGCAGAAAGCCGAAAAGCCCAATCGGATCTCCTTGCTGAGCACTTCGTGACTGTATCCGGTCGGGTGGCAGTACTGTACAACATAACGTCGTAGTGCCACGTTGTTGAGCCACGCATCAGTGTCACACCTCAGCAGTACCTTTCGTACGCTAGTGGTTTGATGCATATGTGTGAGCATGCCTTCAGGTGCTCGTCTCACTGTGCTTGTACTGCTTGTCGCGGCTGCGGACGCTGCCGCGAAAGCTTGTTGTGTGAGGAAAAGCGATGCGGTATACTAGCATCCTGCTGATAAGCAACGCCCTTCCATGCGAAGCTCTCGTTTCTTGCGACGTAGGGAACGTACTGGGCTGCTGCCAGCAGCAGGTTCAGAGTACGCGGCAAGTCTGGGACGCCCGAAGGACGGTGTATGGAGTTTGCTGCAACTGTGCCGATCTTTGCTGTCATGCAAATTGGATAGATTCCAGCACAGCACACTTACAGAACAACATCGACCAATAAATAATCAGCGGCTCTGGGAAGCTGTGCAGATGCTGCCTGCAGCATCAATCATGCACATTCCAGCAAGCCTTACTACATGGCAGCTCTGGGAGAGGCGCCCACCCTCGACTGTGATGCTTCAGCAGCCAGCGCTAAGATGTCTCTCTGATAGCTGCCACGTAGATCCACAAGCAGCAAACCCAAGCAGCGCCTAGCGGCTCCACATAGGCCGCCATAGCAAACTTGACTCGGGGGTCTACTGTCCTATGTAGCCCCGTGTTGATGACTACCTCTGCCACTGCATCTGCATAGCTGTCACTGAATGGCAAGGCGATGATGTGGCCGTTAATCAAGCAGCCTCTCATCTCGCGTGCTACACGGTCATTGTGTGATACCTACAACAGCAGCAGTGACGGATCCTCAGTACTGGTTACGCCAGTGCATGTGCTGATCCTACAGCAACAGAGCGGACAGCCATGCACCACAGCTGCAGAGCCGTAAAAGGCACACCCAAGGTGCAAGCGGTCATTTTTGGTGATGTGTCCACCACTGCTGTAACGGCAATGCCAGGCCCCAGTGTCTGCTGTGCATTACACACCCACCCATTCTGGTGCTGCTATTTGATAACACTGGCAGACCCTACCTGTAGTGACTGTATCAGCTGCAGGCGCTGCTGCAACCTCTGCTGTGCCACATCTGCTGCTGCTTGTCCAGCTACTGTTGCAAGGTTATCGCTCATAGCCATGCTTGCTGCCAGGCTGGCATTGTTTATTGCATTCATGTGTGCCGGCACCTCTTTCAGCAAGGCCTTCAGCACTCTAGAGAGCTTGTTGTTGGGCTGCGTCACAACAACACTTCGAGCCTCTGCAATGACATGACAAAGCAGCAGTAAGCACTACAGCATCTGTGCGACTCCGCAGCCTGCAGTATGCCACTCTACTACATCAAACTATGTATGTACATTGTCACCGTAGACATGCCAAAGACCTCTGCCAGCACATGATACAGCCCACTGTCTGAATGCTCATAGAAGTCACTTCCAGGCTGGCGGCACACAAACAATCTTCACTCCACAGAAGCACGATGCAGCACAAACCACTTGACCAGGCTGAGCTCACCATACAATGCATCTCTAACAGTCTCTTCTACCCTAGCTTCTAACTCTTCATAGCAGCGCTGCTCCAGGTCTTGGTATACAGGTGCAACCTACAGACCAGCAACAGAACATGAAATATTACTGCCAGGATTGCCATGGCAGTGGTATGATGAATGCCAGAGATCTGTCATTGTATGCTCCATACATGGCACATTCACATCCTAGTTGCCATGACCCTAGTGTTTGCCGATGCAAACTTGAACTAGCATGTGTAATATCAGCTTGCAGCTGATGACAGCTTAGCAAGGATTCTATGTGAGATGTTTGATGGCATCACCTGTATAGATGCCATCTCCCTAGGTGGCAGTACTGTGCCAAAGAATGGCCTCCAGCAGCTTGTGTCAGAAAAGTTCCAGCTGATATCCCAGGGGTGGCCGCTTAACTGAATGTTTGCCCAGATGTTGTCACGGTTGTACACAGTGCCAACCTGCAAGCGATTAAGCAGGTCAGAGGGATACCCGCATAGACGCAGGAGAAACTGTAGCAGATGAAGCAGTTTGCAAGTCAGTTCCAACAAATCCACACCGCTTGAGCAGATGTCGCTGCAATAAACCTGACTGATCACAACTATGCGGTACTAATGCTATGTAACTCATTGTGGTATATGCAACTCCAGTCAGAACACTACACACCTCTCGCATCTCACAAGCTGGGTCCCTGACAGGCACACACTGCCCACTCAATGGGTTCCATATCCGCAACTTGGACACATCAAGTGGCCGCTGCACCGCCGCAGCTGCAGCTGCCATTGCAGCAGCAGGATTCCCAGCAGCAGCAGCACTTGCTGCCACAGCCTGCTGCTGCCTAACCTGCGCCGCAGCAGCTGCCTGCTGCAGCCGCTGACGCAGCTGCTGCTGCCCTTGCTGTGGGTCCGTGCTACTGCTGCTTTCCCCTGCTGCTGCAGCAACTGAGCTGGCATCAGCGGCAGAGCTGCTCTCTGCTGCACCAGCTCCTGTTGCTGCTGTAGCTTGCTGTGGGGAAGTATCTTGTGGCCTTGCAGCGAACTCAATGGAGCTGGGAGCTACTAGAGGTCTGCCAGTTGTGAGCACAAAAGATGCCTGGGCGCCAGCAGTGGAAGTGCCCAGAATGACAAATGCCTGCAAGTAACACCATAACTTGGGTCTCTGCATGTGTGGCAGCGCTGAAGGTGTTGAGGCAGCCGCATCAAGCTGACAACGTAGATGGCAACTCAGTAGTCTGGCATTGCAACCGGCCCATAACCAGCCGCGCATCTGGTGTTCAAGGTCAACAACCAGCCAGGAGATGAGCATACGTTGATCATCAAAGCCATGCCCACGAGGTCAGCAGTCAATAACACAGCTACGGTGTATCAGAATTGACAGCCCACCCATACCTCGTGCCCAAGCTCCATAGAGAAGCCAGCCAGCAGGTGTGCTTGTTCTTCATGTTTACCAGCAGCCCTGCCGGCGACTATACTCATTGAAAAACTGAATATTCAGCATAATGGAATATCTAGTGCCAGTCAAACAGCTATGATGCATTGCTATTGACAGCACACTTATACCTCTTGCCCAAGCTCCATAAAGTAGCCAGCCAACAGGTGTGCATGCTCTTCATGGTCTCCAGCTGCCATTTCCACAAAGTCAGCATTGCTAGCCCAGATATTGCTGCGCTTCTTCCCCAATGAAGCATCATCCAGGAAGGGCACATGGGCCACCCAACGGGCAGCAGCAAGCAGCAGGTGGTCCATGGCATCTTCGGCGCCTGAGTTCTGCACCTGCACGATCATGCAGGTAGCAGAGCTAATCAGTTTCCATATCGATTACTGCAGCACTTGTACAGGATGCCATGGATCCTTGGCACAACCAACTGAGCTGGGCCCCAGCTGAGCTCAGGCTGAGCACAGTCTAGGAAACTGATACCGTTTGCTGTGTCCATGGGTCAACCCAGCCAGCACCAGGGAGTCAACAAGCAGCAACGGGTGCAGCTACTAGTAGCTAATGCTGCCAACCTATATGTGAGCCCATTTTCCTAGCGCCGTCAACCCATGTGTCAACCGCCACTACCTCTAACCACAGCTGCACTAAGGTACATATATGCCATAACCCTGAGTCAGGGCTTTCAAAGCCAGATTTCACATGGGCCGCCTGTTCTGCCAATGCTGGAGGTAGAGGTGCTGGTGCCACAAAGCGAGTCAACAGCTAGCGCCTAGATGACAGGACACTGAAATAGCATGATCACCAATCTGGTAACAGTGGACATCACAACACCTCCTAAACTTACATTGACCTCTCACCCGAGCCACCTAGTCTGCCAATATTTGAGGTACGAGGTGCCGGGGTCACACAGTGAGTCACCAGAGCCCCTTCACCTTCAGGGCGTACAGCTAGCACCTTGATGACACGCTACCAAAATAGCATGGTCACTTATGTGCTAACAATGGACATCAAAACACCCCCAAACCTGCTGTGACCTCTCACCTGGGCCGCCTGTTCTGCCAACTGTGGGGGTAAAGGTGCTGGTGCCACATAGCGAGTCACCAAAGTCCCTACACCTTCAGGGTCTACAGCTAGAGCCTTGATGACACGATTGCGGCACTGGGGAAGTGCACTATTACCAGCTACCCACCTGCATTCAAACAAGCCACCACCTTACAAGCTGTACACGTGACACAAGCATGATCCAGATGCTTGACACAATGCCTGCCAGAGATGCCAGGCGAGCATTGCAAGTATTGCAGGCGGCAGGTGTCAGCTGCCAAGCTTCATCAGTGACTGTGTGTCTGCAAGTTGTCATGAACTGCTGTAGCCAAGCCTCTACAAACGCGCAGCAGCTGAACACATTGCTAAATGCCCCTCACAACCCAAACCACAAGAACCTGAACAGCATGTGGATTGTACCTAGGCCTTATGACACGAAAACGCTTCGAAGCCACTGCTTCAAAGACGAAAGACTCGTAGATAGGGCGCATGCATGTATGCCATCAGTGCTGAACCAGGCATTCATGAGGTCGACTCCAACAAAACTCAAGGCTGGTAAACAGCCATAGTGCCAGGCTGTTAGATGTTCAAGCAATACATCCAGCTGGCACCTCATGAACACTTGCAGCCACTGACAGTGTCACTCACTTCCTGGCATGCCTTGCCACCTCTCCCTGCTCTCCTGACACCCTTTCCTCATCAGCCTCTGTTGGCGGTGCCAGACGGGGTTGCAGCGTGAGGTACACAGAGACGCTTGGGGGTCTACCATTGTCTTGGATATAACCCAGCAGGACAGGTGGGACATCTAGCTGCACAGCAGAAAGTTACAGATACAAGCTGGCCCAAGGCAGCCCTGTAAGTGGTAGTTGCCGCAAGGCATATCAGTAACTACTACTACTACTACTACTACTACCCCCACTACTACAAGCTTGCCGCAAGGGTTCACACCTATCACGAGCCAGCTTATGGATCGTGGGGGTAAGAAAACCAAAATGACCTCAGCTAAGGCTTACTGGCACTGTCCGACCTGCGGCTGGGCCACCTCTTCGCCTCGGTTACACCCAAGCAAGCACTCCCACAAGACCTAAGCATGGAATGCGCAAGGACAACCCATGCTATCTTGCAACATAAAAGGCATCAGTAAGTGAGCACACTGCTATTCCCACACCCGGTCTGTCCACTAGTGTGGACACAATTTAGCCCACTAGCTTGATTGAGTATGCCTGGCCACACCTTGAAAGATCCGTGCATCACTTCGGCATGGTAGATAGCTGCCAAAGGCATCCTCAGGCAGCCTAAGAAGCGCCGCTCACGCTCCGGTAAAGCAGCACTCTCAGTCAGCGACTCCAGCCCTGCAAATCAGAGTGGTGCACACGTAGTGTGTTAGCTCAGGGCCACAGGTTAACACTATGATGGCGGCACCAGTAGCAAGAGGGCCAAGGTGTGATCTCCGAGCCCCGCTTGGCAGCGACTGGCAGACATGCAACGCAGACTGGTAGGAGGTATGGCTACTGACCTCCTGTGTGTCCTGCCCTTGCTGCACTTCTAGCCGCCTTTGCTGCTGCTGTGGGAGTTATGACCTCATCAAATAGGTTGATGGTGATTAACCCGTCTGACTCTTTGAGTGCTGTTGGTGAGGCCTCTTGATCAAGACCGATAACAGGGAACACCATCTGCATACATGGCAGCCAAGCACAACAACCATTGGCCCATATCTTTGCTGATGACACATCCTTTAACCATGTATCTGTGTGATGTCAGACCCACATGCGGGCCAAGTGCATCAAACATCCTGGCTGATTCAGACAGAATACTGCACAATGTGGGGCGTCTGATTTGATAATGTGTGTACGCAAGCAGGATGCGGCAGCTCCTGGCAGCAAAGCTGACAAGGATTGCATGAGCTGTAGCCAAACACAGCCTAGCCATTTGACTACAATTCCTTAGTCATACACACCTGCTCATTCCACATAGGCATGTTGCTATCAACTGCAGCAGTCCGCTGCACCTTGCCCCTAAACTTGACCTCCACAAAGCAGCTCAAGCTATCACTGCTCCTGCCCGCTGCTCCTTCTGCGAACTCATCATCCTGCTGAGCCCAGTCGCTGCTGCCTGCCATGTCTCTTGTAGCTCTGGTAGGTGAGCCAAACCCAGATTCACGACTGCTGATGCCTCTGTCCCTGCTGGCAAAGCGGCTGGTGTTTGACATGCGGGTGCCTGCAGCAAAGAAGACTCACTCTTCACCTTGAGCAGTAGCACAGGCGTGTATGCCTGCTCAAGAAGTCTAACAGCAAGCAACGGTTCATCAAAGAGGATAGAGGAGTTCAAGATTGCAGAATGCCACATACGGTCAAATGAGGCACACAGTCATGCACTGCAGCATGCTTCCAACCACATTGAGCAGTTATGACAAGGAAACTTGAGCCTGGAGCTGCTGGTAATAGCAAGTAATCCAGTGATACTACCTACAGGCACAATGGATTACTGCCCTTACCGCTGGTCCTGTTAGGGCTTTGCTGCCTGACCCCACCACCACCTGCCAACCGCCGGGGCAGATTGCTGGCTCGTTGCAGTGTGATCACAAGTTGTGTATCTCGTGGCACATGAGCCTGCAGCAAGCCCAGTTGCAGTTGCAGATGCCAAAGACAAGTCATTGCAAGTCCACACCTCAGGCACACAAGTGTGCTCAGCAAGCTGCAACATGGCATTGTGAGAGAGCATGCATAGGTCCATTTTCAAGCAGCAGCTGCACACTGTGCATGACAATCGGCCAGGTTCAACCTATTAAACAGCCTTTCAGGCCTACCTGCAGCTTCTTGACTGCCCTTCTGTGCGGTCTAAGTGGTCTGACAGGTGCCAGTGCTGCAGCTAGGCTGGACAAGTCAAGCTTGAACTCAGGGAGAGGGGCATCCTGCAGTCACAAAAGTGGTACAACTTGCTGATTGCTGGTAATGAATTACAACTAAAGGCGCACTGGACAATACATTCAAGACATACAAGCTGAACTCATTGTATGCAGCAGATTTACAGGTCACTGCCCAAAGTACCAGCATGCTGCTACAAAATTGCACATTGGCACTACTGGCGTTGACTGAGCAAGTGCCATTACACGAGACCTATGATCACCTTGACAACATCATCTGTCTTAAACTTCCTGCCCAAAGCTCTGCCACTGCCCAGCTGATTGCAAGCTGCACGCACTCTCAATGCAAAGGCCCTGCATGTGCACACAATAGGTCAGCCACATGCTGTCACGCATGGAGACTTGCTAAAACAACTGGAGGCCTGCTTGCAGCATAAGTTCAGGTAACAGCCAGGAGCAAGCCAGGCATGTCAAGGTGCACACAGGCAACGTGGTTCAGCTACATCAGACACAACAATGCCCAGCTCAACTGAAATGCATCTTGGTTCTGGGGCTGGTGCTCTGCGCCCTGCAGGTAGCTGCAGACAGACTCCAAGAAGCACTGACAACGAACCTCATTGCTGCCTCTCTAGTCTCAATGGCCTTTGCCAGCGTCCCCTGAGCCCATTTCAGGGATCGCTCCTGCCGCCCACTCATAGCCGCTGCTAGAGCTACTGCTGACTGCCGCCCTGCTGCACCTAGACCCATGTTTGCTGCTTCAACAAGGGCCAAGGCTTCCCTGCAGGGCACATCAGACACAAATCATGCGGCACGGCACAGGCATTCCTAAAGACAAGCTTGGCACTGACTCCGTATACATGGAAGCCGTGCATCATGATCACAGCCAGTATCACGTGCTGCTGCCAGTGTCGGTAGCCCACTGGCAGGCAACTTCAGTGCAATTGAACACATCTGCAGCTGAGTGGACGGCTGGAAGGCCAGTCCTAAACCCTTGCTCATTGCACACCTGTATGCATCCTGCAGCTCCAAAGTGTCCTTGGCTGACAGAGGAGCAACTGTGCTGGGAGGATGAGCACCTGCACAACAGCATGCAGGCAAACGTCTGGCACATAGCTAGACACCAGGCATATAGCTAGACACCGGTCATCCTGCAACAGCGGCAGCTGTCAGATTAACCCGCCAAACCTGACCAAGCCGTCTAGATCTGTCACCATAATACATGGTGACATCAGACCAGCATCTAGAAGGGTAGACCACATGCACACAAGCAATTAGCAGACGCAGCACCGGCAGGTCGTGAGTCAGCTTCTGCAAAGCACACCTGCAGTCACACTCCGCAATGGTCCTGCCTGCCACCGCTGCTTGATGAATGCTGCTCTCTGATCCGCAGCCCTGTCAACTGCCATAGACAGTTCATTGCTAATGTCAAGCCTGCAGAAGCAGCAGCTCATACAGTTCAGCACCGCCTGCAGTGAGCATACAGCTGCCAGCAGCAAAGTGAAACTCTCACAGCACAACCTCACCAACGCCTGGAGCCACTAGGTGTAACCCTGGACAGTAAGGGACCCATAGCACTGCACATAACCTGCAGAAAATAAAACCCATACCTGAAGATATCAGATGTACCGGCTGCTGCTGCCATGCTGCCACTGTGTGCTGCTGCTTCTCTGGCTCGCAATAGCTCAAGTAACATCGCGTTGCGAGGGTCATTGGGGTCCAGCATGTGCTTGGACAACCACTTGCTAGCCATGCGACTGTGAGCCTGCAGACAAGCAAAGGCCACAAACTCAGCACTGCTTCATGTAACAGCTGTATCTGGTTGGCGTCATGACAGGCCAGACTATGCCAAACTGCACAAATTTAGCTGCAGCTGCATGTGTCAGCAGTGCCAACAGTGTGCGGTGTACCAACCCTGCATAACACAACACTGTCCCAGATACAGCCGCAGACGCACGCATGGGCATGACGACCAATTGATAGCAGCCGCCTCAGCAAGCCTACCTTGCTACCCCCTATTGCGGCTCTGTGTAATGCCCTATCAGCCTTGACATGAGGTGCTGGGGGTGCAAGCCTGGCCCCGACCTCCACATCCTCCCCTATGTGTGCTAGCGGATTGCCTATCATCTCATCGGGACCGAAGCCCTTGCCCCAGCCTTTAGTAGGCGATGCCTGGGGACTGATACCACTGCTCAGCTGGCTCCTAGTCTTTGCTGTCGGGCTGCCAAATGCGCTTAGCAGTTGCTGCTGCTGTGTGGCACCAGCTGAAGCTCTCCCACCCTGCAAGCTGACCTGAACCAAGGCATCCTCTCCTGCATTGAAACCTGGGCTGCTGGGGTTCAGAAAGCCTAGGGTTTGCAGCATAGGGTTTAATGTGCCAGCAGCTCCTGACAACCCTGCAGCATTGCGGTTTTCCGAGGAGTCCACATTAGGGTCAACACCATTGTCAGGCACCCATCCACAGCGTACAAACAGCCTGCCTGATGGATACACAGCTGCAACACTCCGGCTCTTCAACTGCCTGGTCTGAAGCGCAGCCTCTTGCGTGTCTGGGCTGCCTGGCTGCTGGCCACTTGTTGGGCTGGTAGGTTGGCTTCTGCCAGGGCTCAAGGGTGCTAGTGCACTTCCAACAGATGTAGCTGCCTGCCAATGTGCTACATCTGCAGCTGGAAGTACTCCCAGTGGCTGCAGCACAGCTAACACTTGCAAGAGCTTCTGATGTGGCACAGGATTTGGAGAGGTCCAGCTGTAGGGCTTTGGCTGAGGGTCTACATGTGGTGTGCCAGCTAAGCCTGGCACCACAAGGTAGAACTCTGCTACTTGTGTATCCCTGAAGGTCCCCTTCTCCCAAAGCTGGAGTTGCATGCTGTCGGGCCACTTCAATAGCCGTATGCTGCAAAGCATACACGACAGCAGCAGTAGAGCGTACGATCAGTAGCCACCGCCATCAACCAGCAACCCACAGAATTCAAGCGACGTGTTGCTGCCTCAGCTTGCACCGACCTGTATACCAGGCAATCACGATGCTGTTCAAGTCGCCTCTACCCCTACCTGAACACATCTCTAAAGTCTAATGTGAAGTCATCCTTCAATGTAAGAACCTCACTCATGCCCACAACCCTGCCATTCACCAGCAATCGGACATAGTATGACAACTTGACTCCTAATTTAGGGCCTTGCTGTGACACAGGCAGCAGCTGCCCAGTGCCCAGGCCCACAACAGCACTGTCACTGGCCTGTCCCGCTGCACCTGCGCTACTGCTGGCTACACCCTGCTGATTGCCTGCCCCAGAGAGCCCCAGTCTGCTGCGGATTGTTGCACCAGGGCTGCTGGTAGCTGCTGCTGCGTCAGTGCCGGTGCTGCCTAAGCGGGCGGCTGTTCTGGGGCCGGCTGCTTGTGCTGGTAGCACTGTGAGGCAGGGCTGTAGGCGTGGTGGCCTATACACTCCAACCTGCAAGCGTCAAAGGAAAATATGCATGGAGTGCTGTATGTTAGCAAGGTCGTAGCCCAGCAGTTTGATCGGCATCACAACTTGCTGAAGCTGGCAACCGGCAGGCAAGGGAGCAGATCAGGGCTATCTGGCGAGAGTGTAAATCATCAACATGACCAGTGCCAAGTGCCTGCATATTGTTGGTGCCCAACAACAACTATTAGATGGATAGCATGTTGCAGCAGCTGGCAAGCACACAGAACATACCCGACCAGCAGCAACCTCCTCTTCTGCCCTGTTCCACAGCTCCATCTCTTGCTGGTGTGTCATGGGTAAGCGGCATGGCACAGAGCCGAGTTCCTCAAGCTGCTGTTGCAAGGACTTGATTTCTGGGTCATCTGGGTCTGCCGAAACACGGTCCTGCAATCAAAACTGGCAGCGACCCTGTGTGGCCACTCTGCTGCATCTCCTGCTTCTTTCTGTCTAGCAAGTACACAACAACTGCCAGGTGTCGAGCATCGACCATCTACAGGCCATCATAGTAGCTTTGTTGCTCATGATACTGGCCTATATCACCAATTGGTGATGATAACTACACAATTGAAAACCACAATATCAATCCGGCACCGCTCTAGTAAGCATGACAGTAGGCAGAGACCGACAGAGCTGGTCGGCACTGGAGTGCCAGGCCAAAAACTGCAGCTGCCTCTCGCACCTGCAACAGCGCTAGCCGGTCCTGCAGCTCCTTTTTGACTAGTGCATGACTGCTGGCGGTGCTTTCAACCCTCCTTAGTGTGAAGCCAGTCAGTTCTGCATCTGCTTGGCTGAGTGGGAAAGCGTTAGGGTAGGGGGGTAGACCAGCTATGTGCTCAGCTTCAGCCACAAGCAGCGCAATGTCTAGTTGCTGCCTAGTCAAACCATCCTGCATGCGCAGATAGAAATGTCTGCGTTGAAAGCAAAGAATCCCAATGCAGAATCCCAATCTGCCACAAAACTGACAAGATGCACAGATCTTGCTGCTGCTGCTTGACACAGCTGCTATACAGCCACACCAGCTTCAAGCTAGGCTGGGATTATGAGGGCATGCTACGCACACGCCCAACAGCATGCGTCAAACAAGTCAGCCCTGCAATTGCACCAAGCCAGGCTCACCGCTTGCATAGGGGTAGCATCGTCCTGAGGCAGTTGCACCACGCTGAACCCTAAGTCTGTCAGCCGTACTCCACCCTGCTGGTTCCTGACCTCGCACAGCTGTTTCCATAGCTGTGACATGGCCTCTACTGCGCTAAGCAAGTGTGACTCCTCCTCCTCTTTCAGCTGTCTGACCTCTGCCACATCCCGTTCTGCTTGCGCAACTGCAGCTGCTGCTGACTGTAACTGCTCTTGGTCCTGCAACTCCTGATCCTGTGCTGAAAACAGCTGTTCACGTGCATTGAGCAGACCATCTTCTAGAGCTGCTAGCTTATTGCTGTAGAAAGCTGCAAGGCCCAGTGCTGCCCTTCTGTGGTATTCCCTGAAAGAGCAAAGCAGTTTGGCTGCCTGCAGTGAAGTACAAGACCACCAAGAGCTGGATTGACTCAAGCGATCACCAGCAGACCCTACAATGCCTCAGATGGAGACTGGCCCAACCCAAGTTTCTGTGCTTGCTGCTGAGGCCAGGAGGTCAGTGACTGTGGCGACTGTCAGCAAAGGCCCCCTCACCAGTTGATGCTCTAGGGTCATGTATGGGTGCACTTCAAACTCCAGCTTCCCAAGCTCAACATCCAGCCTGTAGCTCACACCCCTGCTTTCCAGCAGATGCACAGGAGCCAGGACTGCTGGCAGCCATGAGGTTGCTGTCACATCCAAGTTCTGGTCCCATCTCCTCCAGGGGCGCTGCTTACCAGCCTGCAGGAGCAAGAATGATAAGCGCCCTGACGGCTGCCCAGGACGCCATGTAAGCATGAGTATTTGACTGCATGTGGGGTTCGTTGAATGCTGAATGTCTGCAGTACTGCCTGAGTACTAATGTCTGAAGTATTGCCTGAGCTAAGCAAGTTGCAGCGCCGATCATACCTTGTGGGGATCTGGCTCATACAACATGAGACCGTTGTCATCCAGCCAAACCCCGCCGGGCCCAATGGGCGCTGCTGTACCAACTGCAAATGCAAAGCACCTGGGCGAGTGAGTATAGCGAATGCTGCAATGCACAAGGGCCCTTGCAATAAATTACTTGTGTGAGGTTAACACAAGGGCCCGGTAGCAGCATTCCTGTTCATCACAGCTAGGCTCGCATGCATCTACGCACCTATCTGCTGTGCATCAGGAAACTGTTCCTGCAGCTGCTTGACAACCCGCTGCACATCCAGTT
>NSMO01001150.1:12106-23167 GCA_002588565.1 Coelastrella sp. UTEX B 3026
TGCAGCGATGCAGCGCATCATGGGTTGCCTTGGCTTCTGCAACATCAACAAAGGTATGCAGCAGCGATACCTATAAGGCAATAGTAGTGACAAGAGTCGGACAAAACCAACAACAAGCAGGGTCCCTTCTGGACATGCACTGGAGAACTGCTAGCTGATCAAGCATGATGAGCTGCAGACCATTGACCGACTTGAAGTGCCACTACAGGCTGTCCGCAATGCGGTGGTAGGGAATGGGGAGTTGCCTCGACACACACATTACCCTTCTTCAACTTAAGCTAGCGCTCTATTGAAAGCGCTATGCAAAGCTCATTCATCAATTCATCAGAACTGACCTTTGAAGCAAGCTCACGCGAATGCTGAAGAAACCTAAAGCACAAGTTCAGTCTCTCACCTTCCAGATGTCATATCTGTGTTACTACGAGCTCGGGTGCTCATCCACCAAAGGTGTCTGGCCTTCTTGTGGGTTAGGTGGCCCTTCATTGCAAAGAACATTAAGCAACAAAGCCATAAGCATGTAAGCATGTGCTGCCGTCTGAGAACTATTGTGCACTGGCCAAAGATTCCCATGAGCAAGTGGTCCCTACAGCTGTTGCTCAAGGCTTCGCTTGCAGCATGTTCTCTGATGTTATCTTGTGATTTGCTGCTGTCAACTGGTTGTTCCGCATTCTATCTGTAGATGCGTGTAATGATGATGATGAAAGGTTCCTGCTGACAACCATCCACAATGCCTGCGACTTTGAGTTGCTTGACGGTGTGAGCCACCTATAAGCTTGCTCCCAGACATAACATACCTGGTCTGACAGTCGCAGCAGCAGCAACAGCAGCAGAGTCTTGCAGGAAGGCACTTATGCGATCTCTGTCAAATGCGGGTGAACCCCACGGCCAAGCTGCATTGTCCACACGCAGGTCTTCTTCCGACAGGCTGCTGTTTTCTGGCCCCAGCCATTGCACAAATCGTGCATATTGTATCGCCAGGGTGGCATGAAGACTGCAAGCACGTTTGGAAGGCATCCGATCGCTTGAGAAGTGTAGGAGCTTGCCCTGGACATCAGACCACTTCGTTTGCTTGCCGGTGTGACTTGCGATGAGCTCCTTACTGCTGCCGTCACGCAGCAGTTCTGGGTGAAGCACCAACACCTGCGGCAAACACATACAGTTATGATGGTACAAGACCACTTTCAGTCATGGCCATCTTCCGCACAACATAGCAAAGCAGTTGTATGATTCACGTCATTGCTGGATCCATAACCCTGCGACCATCGGCCCTGCGCCTTATCTACCCAGTGACCCAGTGAGCAAAGCTGTAGTATGTTTGAATCACTGCAACAGGGTGAGTTGCATTGTGGTGCCTACTGTAAGCCCACAACAACGGGATAATAAGCAAGCAAGACAAGTGCAGCAGTCGCTTACTTTGAATGGATGCAGCTGGCATAGCTGCCCAGTTTCATTGGTCAGAACCGGCGGTAGTGGCTTCAGAGTCCACTTAAACTCGTTGAAGCGCTTCTGTGCCGCCTTGACAAGTAACAAGGCATTGTTGGGCTGATGTATGTCGAGTTTCATAGCCTTCTGCAATAAAATCAAAGCCAACCCCGTTGCTTTGTAAGAAACATAGAGATCGTTGTCGACCCCAATTAGAGGGTTAATGACGGGAACTTCAAGGGCACCCAGGACCAATGAAGACATATGAGGGGCGCACATGGCTGTACACATGCACTGTGTCACATATCAGCACGCCTAACAATGTGCTTCATCCTACCAACTAGCTGTTGGTCAGGTTGGTCCGGTGGTGGAACATTGGGCACGGAGCCGATGGCCGTAAGGCTGTGGCTGATGGGTAACATTATTCATTATCATTGCTTCACAACGTACCCGAACTGATCTGGACCAGCGTGGTGGGTATATGTGCCCTGCAACAACCTCCTGGGCATCCAAGTCACCCATCAGCATGCATGGCAACGTTGCAGGGGTGCCTGTTGCCATGATGTCTGGGTGATAGTAGTCCAAGGCGTTTGAGCGGTAATCAACTTCACTGAGGCTGGGCTCCGAGCTATTGGATGCCGGTCCCATTTGATCAAGAAGGAAAAGGCGCATCAGTGAATTCATGGATGCGACAGCACGCTGCATCTGGTGCAAATCTTCAAGCATTTCGCGCTCCAACCGTTGTACTCTTTCAAGCATTCCGCGCTCCAGCTGCTGTACTTCAAGTACTCCGCGCTCCAGCCGTTGTACTCCTTCAAGTGTACCGCGCTTCAGGTCTTGGATGCCTACAATACAGTGCGCATAGTGAGCACAAACAAACAGGCCTTGACCTATTCAAGCAGACCCTGAACCTTAAACCCTAAACCCAACACATGGAATAGTCAACACAATGATTGCTGATCCAATAACGCAAGTGTGTTTTAGGATGCTGATACACTGTAGCTTGCCCAGGAGAGGGGTTCCAGTGATGCTGATACCCTGCTGCTTGGCACATGGGCTATTTATGCTCAAGTGGTCAATGTTTGCCTGGCAGCAAATACCCCAGTGATGCTGACACATTGCTGACGCTGACACATTGCCGTTTGCTGCTGGCACAACAGGAGCTGTGATACTGAGACACTCCTGCCTGCTGAAAGACAATGGTAGGAATGTGGAGTCGCCTTGACACATACATTACCCTCCCTCAACTTACGCTAGCGCTCTATTACTAACTAGCTTGAAGCGCTACGCTGAGCTCATTCAGCCATGCATTTTGCTGAAACACTAGGTGCTGATGACTCATTTCCTGAGGAAATGAAAGAAGCCATGCTGGTCAACCTATCTGAGAGCGCATGTTGATGACAGACACTGATTACTGCTGGAGGCCAACATCAATCACTACTGTTGGCTAGTCAGCACATGATACGCTCCAGTGACCTATGGACATGTTGCTTATTGAGGGGTGGCTGATACCTAAGCAGCCTTATATAGACGCTTCACTTCACTTCAGATAAACTGGTGGTGCATTGGATGGTGTTGAAGTGTCGGCATCAGAGCCTGTCAGAGCTTTGTCCTGAGCAGCCCGAGACTCTTTTGGGTGGCGTACCCCATGCATAGCACCCCAGCTTGCCAGCGCATCTATCCCAATAGATATTGCATTGGCTCAATCAGTTTTACAGACAATGCCCACCTGAGGATGTTCCAGCTCCTGGTGCTGCTCCTGCAGGGCAGGCGCAGACAAAACCCTCTTGCTGAGTCAGCATTAGCAGGGGTTGGTCAGCTGCAGGAGATGCAAATGCATGGACAAGTGTACAGACACCCAGCTCTGCACAGAGAATCATTAATGCATTGACAGTGCCTGCACAGGTGACTGCTGCAGGATTGTTCAGCTACATGCAGTCAATGTTGCCACAGGCTAACACAGGTCTCATGGTGATTAATGTTTGTAATGCCGGCAGGGGCATGCTGCTGCCTGCTGTCGTATTTGATTGTGCATGCCCACATTCCGACCAGCACTGCATGCAGCAGTAGCTGCTGCTGGTGATGATGCTCAGTGGGGCAAGCGCGTGAACTATGATCCGCACACATCCCCGGCGCTGCTGCTGCTGCCACGTGTACAAGCTGACGCCACAGACTACAGTCTTTGAACAACTGTGCTGAAGCATGTACTGCCGCACAACCCATTTGTTACTTTCAGTGCTACTGCTACCGCTACTGCTGGCACTCCCTGATACTGTGGCAGGCAAACATGCGCAACCGATCAGCCAAGTTAAGGATGCAGTTCAGGGCGACATCATTCAACTACGCCCACCTGCAACTGCACCCTCTGTGGTAGCACGTTTGTCATCATCAGCAGTGTTCACCAAGCCAGCTGCAACATCATCTTGCAACCGCTCCATCGCCACGACAGCCTGTGCTCTCCGGGCAGGATCGTTGTCTAGGGAAAGATGTTGCAGCTCCTGAACCAGCTGCTGCTTTGATTCTGCTCATCATCTCATTGCCGGCTCCTGACAAAAGCACATCTAGCGAGCACCTACTTTTGCTGGGCGCTGAACCGGCAGTGCAATGCTGCCACAGTGGACGTGTACCACACAAACAACGCTTCTTTTCACCGATGCTAGTGAGGACTAGCGCTCGCCAGCTTCCTGCCGAGGGCCCAAGGAACGCGCCTGTCAGATACTGGGTGAAGGCAGAGCCAACACTGCTATGTCTCCTAAGACTCAATAATGTTGAACATTTAATGAACTGTGGCGCGGCTGCAGGCGCACCAGCTCTGTGACACGTGACTGAGGGTTCAGCAACCAGGGTGGAGATACTTCACATACAGTCCACCGCCCCCCCCCCGGGCGGTGCTTGAAGTCCTCTGTGAAAGCTACTGAGCCATGCAACAGGTTAGATGTAACTAACATCACGTCAAGTCAGCTCTTGGCAATGTCCTGGTAGCTTGGGCCTCGCTGGGGCAGCTGTAAGTTGAAGAAATGTAGCTTCAAGTTGTGATTGCTGTTGCCAACAGCCCTACGGTAGGCTTCACTGAAAATGAATCCCAACGCACCTCGGTTACCACCGACAGACTGCATCAACAATGTCAGTCACAGCATATATCGTGCCAGCACCTCCCAACACGCGGAACTGACAGCACACCCTACAGCCTGTTCCAAATCAGCTCCTCGGACAGCATGCATCATTAGCACTCATACAAGCTCAGAGCAAGCCAGCACAATGGTTGGGGTGAAACTTTCACCTTGTGGTCGGACAGCACGCTGTGGAAGCCCCATATGTGAGGATGCATGTAGCATGGTATGCTATGTACATCCTCACATATGGGGCTTCCACAGCGCGCGGTCAGTGTCTGTCAGCACACAACGAACAATCAGTCACTGACAGTCACAAAATGGCTACAGGCAGCAACACATCAAAATCTGCTATACGGTATCTTTCCACAAGGAGTTATGGGATTGCGGCATTAGCATCCCCACATATGACTCAAAGGGGGCGGACAGCTGCATCAGGCGGTTCACTCGCCGTCATAACAAACTGGTACCATCGACACCCCAACATGCCCAAGGCGGCCAGCCCTTTAGCGTCAATAGGTATCATATTCAAGCCCCTGAAAGTCTCTGTGCAACAACAATCTGATAACTATTCACCATCCGCAGGCCTGTGGATAGCTCAAGCAACCCCCCCTGTACCATCATGAACCGCGACCCTGTTCAAGACCAATACCACAGCCCCGGCGCCTACCTTCCCCTTCCTACCGTTATAACATTCACGTAACATGTAACATGTGACAACAAACGTCACGGCTGACACCATACACAAACCAGCGCTGCCAAGAAACGACAACGGTGATGCACACACGCCCAAATCCACACGCCTACCATTGTATAACAAATCATGAGGTCCAGACATCACAGTTCCCAGGCCAACACCCCCCCCCCCACGACATTGCCATGAAGGGAGCCCCTTTGTTGCGTGAAGCACAAAGACCGCCAACCAAAAAAGAGTTTCGCGTTAACTAATTGCAAAAAAAGAGTATCATGTTGTGCTGCAGATTGTATTATCAGCGGATTACAAAACCGCTGCTAGCGAAAATAAGCCTGCTAAATGCAGCACGAGCCCTGTGAGGGCCGGCTCCTTACACATGCACAACGCATATCAGCACACGATAGATCATATTCATTAGAGCTTGCTAACCTGAACCAGGATGTTGAACAAGCAACCCGGAGCAACTGATGCCAAATTCCTGAGAGCAGCTGCAACCGGATGAGAGGAAACACTTCACTAGAGTAGAGCAAGAAAAAGGCAAGTTTGGGCTGATAATGTGGGACTATAGGTGGGTAGCTCCCAGCCATGGTCGCCTGGCAGGCATCGTCTGATCCCAGGCCTTTGATAGGATTCACTACAAGAAAACAAGCACAACCATCTAAAACTCATCTGTGACGCCCAGAAAGCATCATATACATAGACGCATCTACTGGCAATTGTCACAAAACTTCGATCACCTAAGAGCAACTAAGGCCAAAGATTCGACAGAAAGGTATAGTCAATGTAAACAGACTATGGAAAAGATTCAAAACTGCTAGGGTGCCCAAGATTGTGACAATGTATGCACCTGAAGCCCCGTATGAGTGGTATTGAGCGAAAACGATACACCACCATTCCGCATTTTGAAAATCAAGGCCGTGGCCTATATCGGCACTACAATATTTCCTGCAGCTGCCACAGTTGTGGCCACAAGCATACTTCCTCACGAACTTCGCCGTAGCTGTAGGCGAAGCATCATTATCAATGGCAGCAGCAGCTACTACTGTCTTGCAAGCAGTGTGACGACTGACAATCCTACTCAGGAAACCTCCAGCACAACAAACCAGACAAGGTTATGCTCTGGGTACCTGCTGCCGTACGGATGTCTCCGCCGTAAATCCATTGATGCGTCCAAATCTACTCCACGCCCCAGGGCTGGGCTGTGCATGCCGGTGCATCCTAAACATCGGCCTGGCCATACAGTCCTGTGTCCTTGTGTCCTACATTGCGAGGTGATGCTGCGCCAACTGCCACACCACTGGCGGACACATCTTGGCGAGGGATGCCCTGGCCTCCGTGCTGGCTCGAGTACTGGTACGACTGTCCTGCCTGCTGACTGCTGTTCTTGACGTGGAAGGACCCGTTCCTGCGTGAATAGTTCGTCAAATCCGCGTGAGCACCACCGGAATATGGCGTCTCCATTTCCACCTCCGTCCAGAATGTCGCGTCCTCAAATAGGGACAGGCCATCGATCGCGGCACCGTTATCGAACTGATCGCCGTTGTACTCCCCACCAGCTTGCTTGTTCTTGAGTTGCTTGTACTGGTTGATGCCGAGACGACCAGTAGCAACTGCGGCCATCAAGGCGCCGCTACCGGCTGCGATAGCGACCGTGCAGATGAGTGCGAGGATTTGGTAGCCGAGCTGAGCATTGCCGTGAGCGGCGACGCCGGGAAGCTGGCCAAATGCAGCGATGCCGGCGATGAAACCACCCAGCAAACCGGGCATACCTGCAGCGAATCAGGCGCAAATTTGTCACACACAGTCTTGACCAACACTTTGATCAACAATCTGAGTCATTCTTTGAAGACGTGGCCCACTAGAACATGGTTAGCTGGAAGCTGTCTCTCAATCGCAGTCACATGTTTGCCTGGCCAGACTGGATCTGTGTTCAGGAGCCGCAGTTGTCACCAGTGAATGAAAAGATGACAGTGGCTTGGTCTTTATCCACCCATGGCGATTAGGGCAATCTACAAGGTATAGGGTAACTTTTCTTCTTCTGCTAGGGCAATCTATGGGGCACATCAGTGGTTGTATGTTGCTGCAACATGCAGGTTGATGCAATAGAAACAATGATAAAGCTCACCATGCAGGTTATGCACGCCACAAGTGTCTCCCAGGCCAATCTTTGACTCCAGAATTGGTGAAAGGCGGCCAAAGCCGGTGGTTGACAGAATGCCCGCAAACAGACCAACAGCAACAGCACCTCCCGGGCTCAGCTTAAGAGCAGCAGAGCTACCCATGGCAACACCACCTGCAGGAGGGACAACAGCCGAACAGCAGACGCCAGGGGTTGGAAACTGACAAGAGAGAGGGTCCCCAGGGGGGACTGGGCTGTGACAGCAAAACGGTCTAGCAGAATAGGCAGATGTGCCAGCACTTTGTTGCTGCATATAGCGTGTGTATGGTAAGCGTGCGAGTGCCCGAGGGAATCCAGTCACACTTGCAACCTGTGCTATCACGTGCTATTGGTTAGCGTATCGCCACTGGCACGTTCTCCATGGATTGGCCGCAGCCTTTCCATCCAAAATAGTATCAGAAAGCTCAAACTGCAGCTAATCAAGCTGCTGCATGAACCTGTGCATTCAGTATGTCCAGCAAACACAGCTACTGTCCTGTCACATTAAACAGCACATTCCAACTCCCTCACCTGCCAGTGTTGCATTCTGCACATGCATCATATCAAACTTGCCATCATTTAGCCACGCTGACATCATAAAAGTGCTGATGCAACTGCCCAGCAACGAGAACAGTGTGTTCACAACACAGTAGTACTGCTGGGGCACAAGGAGAGTCGTGGCGGCACTCAGTTCGCCCTCAGCATGTTCTGCAATTGATGCCAGGGCGCCGTTGAAGCTCGGCCAGTACATCCACAGGAACAAGGTACCAATCCTGCAAGCGGATGGAAACGCGGTGGTAACAGCACAGCTGGTTAGCATCGATGAAACATAAACACAAGACAAGAGTCTGTGACCATTTCAGGCACATCATGTTGCGCCGAACTTCTTGAAGGATGCGACTAAAGCAATCCCTTCAAATAAGGTTAACTGTGTTTTTTGTTGGTGCCCCTCAGAATCATTGCACAGCTGGTGTCCTACATGCTTTGTTACTGCCCCACATCCCAACAGCACCTACACCTGTACTGCTGTTACACCAAACACAAGCAGGGCTTACTGACCACACACTGCTCAGCTTGAGCTGCGCTGTTGATGCTGTTGCTGCTGTAGCGCAATCAAGCACTGCCATATACTCAAAAGTCTACTCGCAGGCTGAACATCACAAACTCACATTGAGAAGATGTTGCTGACATTTGTTGCGCTGTTCTTGATGTTGCTTGACGTGTAAGCACCAAATGCCTGCCTGCCATTACTGAGCACCATGCTGGCAGCTAATCCGTAGTATGCCCCAAATGCATGGATAGTGATGCTGCCACCCATGTCCAGAGCTTGGAGGGTTTTGAACACGAGGTGCTGGTTTAGGGCATAGAAGGGCACCTGGACAACAGGCATTGGAAAAGCAACGCATGATCTTGGATAGATAGTCCAAGTCTTGACTTTTAACAAGAACATAATACAAGAATGAGACTCTGCGTGGATGCAGACTTTAGTGACTGGGCATACAAGGGCACCTCGACAACAGGCGATGATAATGCAACACAGAATATGAATCGACTGTCAGTCACTGACTGACGATCATTTCATATTCTGTGGTGCATTGTCACCGCCTGTTGTCCACGTTTTGGCAAAAGCTGAGATACGAATAAAATTCAGTGTAGATGCAGGTTACTGATGGCTGGGCATAGAAGAGCACCTGAACATCGGGCATTGAAAAAGCCAAGCAGAACTTGAATAGACGGTCAGTCAATAAGAATTTGAGATACGAACGAGATTCTGTGTGAATACAGATTTTGATTATCGTGGCATCTTGATTACTGGGGCACAGAAGGGCACCTGAAGAGAGCACAATGCAAACAGCAGCACAGGGTTCTACATAGCGCACTCATACAGAAAAACTGTCACCCAACGAACGGTTCGACTAATGATTCAAAAGGCATACGGAAGTTTTGTGAAGCTGAAACTCTGCCAGTCTGCCAATTCACAATACTGGGCCATTAAATGCCCAGCATTTGGCAGAGCTGCATTTGCTATGCCAACTACTACAGACCCACTATACCCCTGATTCACCCCAGCGACCAAACCCAAACTCCAACTCACCAGTCCGACCATAAGCCATGTGAGTTGTGTTGGTGTGGTTTTTCCCAGCACTGCCCCGTATGCGATCATTGCACTACCAGCGCAGAAGGTGGCATCGATCACGAGTGGGAGCTCCAGCGTAATCATTGTGTGTCCCTTGCCAAACACCTGCGGTAGTTTAGCAGTGCGTTAGTAACAAACACTAACAAAACTTAACCTGTTGGTTGCTGTAGATGGAAATAGGCTGCCTGATTTGATGATACTCGCCCAACAACCGGGTTTGTACAACGAAAACAGTGTGTTTCTACCGCTGTTTGACTGCTTTAAGCTGCATGAAGGTGAGCAGCAGTGTAACAACTGGAGCTGTTCACTGGCACAGCCCATCATGGACTGCTTTGTAAATAACCGTCAACCCTTGCATAATGCTGTCAGCCTGGAAGCACTATCTACGGCCTACACTAACGGAGTACATTACTGAGTAAGACCTCCCAACCATACATTGGCCTAAACCCATTCCTGGCTACACCGCCCTCAACACCAGCAGTCCTATTTGAATTCAGAATCCATTGCAGGCGATGACTTCAACTGCCATGGTCCCACCCCACCTCTGAAATGGGGCGCGGGGCCAATGGACATAGAGCTGTGGCTGGTGGGTAGCTTGTACATATATGTCCCCGCACCTGCTGCACTGCTCCAATGATAAGCACACCCTCCAACCACACATTGGCCTAAACGCATTCCAGGCTACACAGCTTTCGATACTAGCAGCTCTACAATAGGCATATTAGCTGCAGCTGATGGTTGCGACTGCTGATGATGTGATTGCAACTGCCATGTTCCCACACCTGCTGTACTGCTCCAATGATGAGCACGCCCTCCAGCATGACCAGGCATGAGCAGAAGAAGTTCAACCCGACGGCTCCGAAGCCATAGCGACGGAGGAAGGTCATCAGGAAACCTGTTTGAAACAACAGGAATCTTCAGTGTGAGGCAGTTTGCTTGCAGTTTGGTTGTGAGAGGTGCATTTGCGTTGATGATAGGTAGCACAACAATTGTGCTCCTCCACAGTCCAAACCGCCAACTGTGGGGTGGCTGCGTCTGCATCATAGTGGTGTTCAATATAAGCAAGTATCATGGCCATCAGCCATCGAGACACTGCACTGCTGGGCACTGCTGGTCATTTGCTGTTGCTGAATGTGAAAATTGTTGCCGAAAGATGGCTGGTGGTGGCTTCCAGCAACGACCCGGCAGCAGCTGCACTCACCGAAACCGACGAAGATCATGACCTCCACATCGAGCAGCCATTTGTAGTACTGCGGTGCAGCAAACAGAGAAAACCCCGCAAACAGCACATGGATGGTACAGTAACAGTACATTGTACATCTCCAGTTGGAAGCTTTGTTAAAGGTGAACATTGCATTGCATATTCTACCACAAGGTAAAGCCAATCAGCCACAGTTTGCCGGGAAGGCACAGCTGCATGTCGATTTCAAAGGCATTCCGGTAGTTGCATCTGTTCTGGGACCGCAGGGGAGCACCCGTACCTGTGCAACCTGAGCGGCCGAGTGCACAGGGATCTCGTACTCCACAAAGGCGCAGAACA
>NSMO01001150.1:26384-45179 GCA_002588565.1 Coelastrella sp. UTEX B 3026
TTTCTTGAATCACCCTTACCACACCACTTCAGCAAAACAACACTCTTCCTATCCATCACAAGACACACCAACTACCCCCCCACCCCTACCACAACCCAACCCCCCATCACCCCCACACCCCAAACCCCACGCCCCCCCCCCCCCCCCCGCGCCTGCCTTCCCCTTCCTACCATTATAACATGCCTCCCAACATGTAACATGTGACAACAAGCGTCACAGCTGACACACCATGCACAATACTCGAACCAGCGCTGCCGAGACATGCCAACCGTGACGCAGTTCTCACTTATCACCTTTACTACAGCACACAAACCCTGAAGCAGACACTGCAACACCCACGCCACTGATTGTGTAACAGAATACGGTTCTATGAGGTCCAGACATCTAAGTTCCCAGGCCAAACCCCACACACACAACATTACCATGAAGGGAGCCTCTTTGTTGTGTAAAGCACAAAGACCGCCAACAAACAAAGAGTTTTGTGTCGACAAAAAAGAGTTTCGTGTTGACTAATTGCAAACAAGAGTAACCAGTTGTGCTGCGGATTGTATTATCAGCGGATTGGAAACCGCTGCTAGCAAAAATAAGGCTGCTAATTGCAGCACGAGTCCTCTGGGGACCAGCTGCATCAACGCACATCACCACACAGTAGATCATATGCAATAGGGGTTGCTAACCTGAACCAGGATGTTGAACAAGCAACCCGGAGCAACTGATGCAAAATCCCTGAGAGCAGCTGCAACCGGATGAGAGGAAACACTTCACTAGAGAAGAGCAAGAAAAAGGCAAGTTTAGGCTGATAATGTGGGAGTATAGGCGGGTAGCTCCCAGCCATGGTGGCCTGGCAGGCATCGTCTGATCCCAGGCCTTTGATAGGATTCACCACCAGAAAACAAGCAGAGCCATCTAAGACTCATCTAGGACGCCCAGAAAATATCATATGCATAGACGCATCTACTGGCAATTGTCACAAAACTTCGGTCACCTAAGAGCAACTAAGGCCAAAGATTCGACAGAAAGATATAGTCAATGTAAACAGGCCAATGTAAACAGGCTATGGAAAAGATTCAAAACTCCTAGGGCGCCCAAGATTGTAGCGGTGTATGCACCTGCAACACCGTATGAGTGGTATTGAGCAAAAACGATACACAACCAATCCGAATGGATTTTGAACTTCAAGGCCGTGGCCTATATCGGCACTACACTATTCCTGCAGCTGCCACAGTTGTGGCCACAAGCATACTTCCTCACGAACTTCGCCGTAGCTGTAGGCGAAGCATCATTATCAATGGCAGCAGCAGCTACTACTTTCTTGCAAGCAGTGTGATGACTGACAATCCTACTCAGGAAACCTCCAGCACAACAAACCACACCGGACCATGCTCTAAGTACCTGCTGCCGCACACACCACGGATCCGTTGCTGCGTCCAAATCTCCTCCACACCCAGGGCTCGGCTGTGAATGCCAGAACATCCTAAACATCGGCCTGGCCATACAGTCCTGTATCCTTGTGTCCTACATTGCGAGGTGATGCTGCACCAACTGCCACACCACTGGCGGACACATCCTGGCGAGGGATGCCCTGGCCTCCGTGCTGGCTGGAGTACTGATACGACTGGCCTGCCTGCTGACTACTGTTCTTGACGTGGAAGGATCCGTTCCTGCGTGAATAGTTCGTCAAATCCGCGTGAGCACCACCGGAATATGGCGTCTCCATCTCCACCTCCGTCCAGAATGTCGCGTCCTCAAATAGGGACAGACCATCGATCGCGGCACCGTTATCGAACTGATCGCCGTTGTACTCCCCACCAGCTTGCTTGTTCTTGAGTTGCTTGTACTGGTTGATGCCGAGACGACCAGTAGCAACTGCGGCCATCAAGGCGCCGCTACCGGCTGCGATAGCGACAGTGCAGATGAGTGCGAGGATTTGGTAGCCGAGCTGAGCATTGCCGTGAGCGGCGACGCCGGGGAGCTGGCCGAATGCGGCGATGCCGGCGATGAAACCACCCAGCAGGCCGGGCATACCTGCAGCGAATCAGGCGCGAAGTTGTCACACACAGTCTTGATCAACACTTTGATCAACACTTTGAGTCATTCTTCGAGACGTGGCCCACTAGAACATGGTTGGCTGGAAGCTGTCTCTCAGCCACAGTCACATGTTTGCCTGGCCAGACTGGATCTGTTTTCAGGGGAGCCGCAGTTGTCACCGTGACATTCACTGGCAGTGAATGACAAGATGACTTTGGCTGAATCCTTGATTCGCCCGTGGCAGTTAGGGTCATCTATGGGGCTTGGGAGGACCCCCACCAGCACATCAGTGGTTGATTGCTGCTGCAACATGCAGGTTGAACAAATAGAGATAACATTTCAAGCTCACCATGCAGGTTATGGACGCCACAAGTGTCTCCAAGGCCAATCTTCGACTCCAAAATTGGTGACAGGCGGCCAAAGCCAGTGGTTGACAGAATGCCCGCAAACAGACCAACAGCAACTGCACCTCCCGGGCTCAGCTTGAGAGCAGCAGAGCTACCCATGGCAACACCACCTGCAGGAGGGAAAACAACAGACACCAAGGATCAGAAACTGACAAAAAGAGAGGGTCACCAAGGGGATGCTGGGCTGCAATAGCAAAGAGGTCTAGCAGAATAGGCAGATGTGCCAGCACTTTGATTCTGCACATAGCGTGTGTATGGTATGCGTGCAAGTGCTGGTGGAAATCAAGTAGACATATGCAACTGCTTTGCGATCGCCACTAGCACATCCATCGTGAATCGGCCGCAGCCACCATCCACAGTAGCATCAAATAATTGTAACATTGCAGCCGATTACCCTGCTGCATGAACCTTTGCATTATGGCCAGCAAACACAGTTACTATCCGTCACACTATCTCAGCACATTCCCAATCTCTCACCTGCCAGTGTTGCATTCTGCACATGCATCATATCAAATTTGCCATCATTCAGCCATGCTGACACCATGAAAGTGCTGACACAGCTGCCCAGCAACGAGAACAGTGTGTTCACAACACAGTAGTACTGTTGTGGGACCAGCAGGGTCGTGGCGGCACTCAGTTCGCCCTCAGCATGTTCGGCAATCGATGCCAGGGCGCCGTTGAAGCTCGGCCAGTACATCCACAGGAACAGGGTACCAATCCTGCAAGCGGAAGGAAACCCGGTGGTAACAGCACAGCTGGTTAGCATCGATAAAACATAAACATAAGACAAGAGTTTGCGACAATTTCAGGCACATCATGTTGCGCCGAACTATTTGAAGGATGCGACTAAAGCAATCCCTTCAAATAAGGTTAACTGTGTTTTTGTTGGTGCCCCTCAGAATCATTGCACAGCTGGTGTCCTACATGCTTTGTTACTGCCCCACATCCCAACAGCACCTACACCTGTACCGCTGTTACACCAAACACAAGCAGGGCTTACTGACCACACACTGCTCAGCTTGAGCTGCGCTGTTGATGCTGTTGCTGCTGTAGTGCAATCAAGCGCTGCCATATACTCAAAGTCTACTCGCAAGGTGCCAACCACAAACTCACATTGAGAAGATGTTGCTGACATTTGTTGCGCTGTTCTTGATGTTGCTTGACGTGTAAGCACCGAATGCCTGCCTGCCATTGCTGAGCACCATGCTGGCAGCTAATCCGTAGTATGCCCCAAATGCATGGATAGTGATGCTGCCACCCATGTCCAGAGCTTGGAGGGTCTTGAACACGAGGTGCTGGTTTAGGGCATAGAAGGGCACCTGGACAACAGGCATTGTAAAAGCAACGCATGATCTTAAATTATAGTCTAAGCGTTGACTTCTAACAAGAACATAGCGCAAGAATGAGACTATGTGTGGATGCATAGTTTAGTGATTGGGCATACAAGGGCACCTAGGCAACAGGCGATGAGAATGCAACACAGAATATGAATCGATTGTCAGTCACTGACTGACGATCGTTTCATATTCTGTGGTGCATTGTCACCGCCTGTTGTCGACGTTTTGGCAAAAGCTGAGATACGAAAAAAATTCAGTGTAGATGAAGGTTACTGATGGCTGGAGCATAGAAGGGCACCTGGACATCAGGCATTGAAAAAGCCAAGCAGAACTTGAATAGACGGTCAGTCAATAAGGATCTGAGATACGAACGAGATTCTGTGAATACAAACTATGATTATTGGGGCATCTTTACTATTGCATAGAAGGGCACCTGAAGAGAGGACAACGCAAACAGCAGCACAGGGTTCTACCCAGCGCACTCATACAGGTATAAACTGTCACTCAACGAGCGGTTCAACGAATGATTTGAAAGGCATACTGACACTTCGTGAAGATAATACTCTGCCAGTTTGTCAAGTTGGAATACTGCATCATCGAGATGCCCAGCATTCAACAGAGCTGCACTTGCACTGCCAAACTACCACATACCCCCTAAACCCCTGATTCAACCAAGCGACTAAATCCCAACTTACCAGTCCGATCATGAGCCATGTGAGCTGTGTTGGTGTGGTTTTGCCCAGCACTGCCCCGTATGCGATCATGGCACTACCAGCGCAGAAGGTGGCATCAATCACAAGTGGTAGCTCCAGCGTGATCATTGTGTGGCCCTTGCCAAACACCTGCGGTAGTGTAGCAGTGCTTTAGTAACAGACAGTAATGAACTTGACACTGTTTGCTGCTGTAGATGGAAATAGGCTGCGTGTTTCAGAGCTACTCGCCCAACCACCACAGTTTCAGTGTGTTTCTACTACTATTAGGCTGCTTCAAGCTCGACGGAAGTGTGCAACAGAGCGACAACTGCAGCTGCCGGCACAGTCCATCTAGTGACAACATGACTATTGCGATGTAGTGCTTTGGTGGCATGTCCTGAGCCTGAGAGCTGTACTGCTGCAGCTGCTGCCTTGAAATACAAATTCAACTCTTGCATAATGCTGTAAACATGGAAGCACTATCTTGGCTCCTACACTAACAGAGTACATTGCTGAGTGTCACCTCCTACAATACATTGGCCTAAACCCATTCCTGGGTACACAGCTTTCAGTACCAGCAGTTCTATGAACAGGTTAATTCTATAAGCAATCTGGTTGCAGGTGATGATTGCACTTGCAGGTGATGATTGCAACTGCCATGTCCCCGCACCTGCTGCACTGCTCCAATGATGAGCACGCCCTCCAGCATAACCAGGCATGAGCAGAAGAAGTTGAACCCGACAGCTCCAAAGCCATAACGGCGGAGGAAGGTCATCAGGAAACCTGTTTGAAGCATCACGCATCTTCAGTGTGAGCAGTTTGCTTGCAGTTTGGCGGTTGCTTGCAGTTCGGTCTAAGAGGTGGATTTGCGGTTGATGAGAGATAGCACACAACATATGCTGCCTCCTCCAGAGTCCAAAACCGCTTACTGTCGGGTGATTGCGTCTGGATACCAGTGGTGTTCAATACTACTAGTAAGCAGGTACCATGGCCATCAGCCATCATAATACGGCACTGCTGATCAGTTGCTGGTGCTGAATGCAAGAATTTTTGCCGAAAGATGGCTGGTAGCGGCTTCCAGCAACGACCCAGCAGCAGCTGCACTCACCAAAACCGACAAAGATCATGACCTCCACATCGAGCAGCCATTTGTAGTACTGCAGTGCACCAAACAGAGAAAAAATCACAAACAGCACATGGATGGTACCTGATGGTACTGTAACACAAGTTAGGTACTACGTTGGACATCCCCAGCTGCTAGCTTTGGTAAAGGCAAGCGTTGCATTGTATAATTCACCATAACGTAAAGCCAATCAGCCACAGTTTGCCGGGAAGGAACAGCTGCATGTCTTAGTTTTAAAGGCATTCCGGTACTTGCATCTCTTCTGGGACTGCAGGGGAGCACCCGTACCTGTGCAACCTGAGCGGCCGAGTGCACAGGGATCTCGTACTCCACAAAGGCGCAGAACATAGCCAGAATGACAGCTCCGATAGCTGCCACCGTGGGCGTAAAGCTTTTGTAGGCGCCATGGCCTGGCTCAAGGATGCCCTGAGCTTGCAGCTTAGTCTTGTCCATGACTGAGAGCCCCTGCAAAACATTTCAAGTAAGTCACACGGGGGCTTCCCACATGTATCAGGTGAGGGCGGCATGCTGCCTTCACGTGTATCATGTAGACAGTGTCCCGGGGCTGTATCGTGGGATCTGTGTACCACACGGTAGTTCTCAGCGCTGTAATACATTGCCCGAGAACAACGGCTGTTGTGACAGCTGCCGACAGTCACCTGTTTCTGCAACTGTAGGTGCGATGTGTCGTGATCTGTCCCCTTTGTTGCCCGGATCAAAGCCAAACGAACAAGTACAGCAAGGCTACCAGGAGTCATCCTTCGGCCAAAGCTCCTGGCAGACAGGATTTGAACAGGCATGGTCACGGGGATGCACGAGGAATCACGGGACCGGCACTGATCAAGATGCACGTGCCGTTCTCGGATCGAGCAGCTCGACCGGATCAAGTATAAGCTTCTGTCCTCTTTCCTGGCTTGCTTGGCTACTATACAGTCTTCTGGCGAGGTACTGCAGCAGGCATCAGCAGGACCTGTGCCCCAACCCAGCTGGACGTCACAAAGAAGAAACATTGAAAACACAGCAGCGCTTACGGACCCCATGGAAGCAAGTCCCTTGACCGGCGCTGGCGAGCTTATCGCGGACGCCTTGCTATGTGATTGTCTGGGACAGCAGTCCTGCTGCTGTGGAGTTTCCATGAAGAAGAGAAAGAGAAGAATCACCTTTTCCGGCCGCAAGGCCTTTGGGACGTACTTGGTGGCTGTGAAATTTCGAAAATCCAGCTAGATAGACATCATCATAATGGCAAAAAGGCGCTTGATACTTTACCATTGCCAGAAACGACAGTGGCACTACCATACACAACAAACGACCACAATCCCCAAGAAGAAGAGGAAGAATTACCCTTTCCCGGCCGCAAGGCCTTCCAACGATACTCTGCAGTGACAGTGCTGCGCAGCTCCAGACTGCAATGCTACTTGCTGTCCCCCATACCATGTGCTGCTGTTGCTGCTGCTGCTGTTGGTGACAAATCTACTGACGAACAGTCAGATGGCACATCTATAGGATGCGAAGGAATGCTCAACAGCCCGCTGCCACATCTGCTGGAGCCAACTGCTAGCTGTGCCTCCTGCTGCTGCTGCTGCTGCTGCTGCTGTCTTTGCTGTGTGAGCAAGTCAGCTGTGTCTGTTGCACTATTGCGCACGTCGTCCACTTCTGTGCCAGGATCCGGAAGAAACCGCTGCGCAGCTGCCGGACCGTGTGCTTGTACTTGGGCCTCCTCTTGGCTCTGCTGCTGCTGCTGCTGTGCTGACCTTGGCCCTGGCTGTTCAGTTGCAGCTGCTGCTGTTGCTGCTCCATGTAAGGCTGATACACTCTGGCGGACAGCTCGAGCCTGCAACATAGAACCACATGGACCGCATTAGCCAAACAGATACTGAGTGCTTGACTGAAGTTTATCTGGTCTGATCCCTTGTTAACTTCAATTGGTTTCCTATTGGGTGTGATTCGATTTGTTACATGGGAGAGCTACTTCGCTCATGACGCCACGCTACAGGGCCACCCCCGCCAGTGTGGAGAGTACCATTTCAGATTGTGAGGTATCCATTGTAACTTCTCTCTCTCTCCGTTAGGCATCCTCATACATACAGGGCCCCATAGGACCTAGGGAGCGGTTAGCTACACATGGTTCTCTGCATACGGGCCAGCCAGCTTTGCTCACCAGCACGCATACTTTTGCGTTTGATTTATGCTCACTTTCAATGTCCACAGACGATCACGAAGTTTTTACTAGCAGCAGGAGCAGCAGCATATGTCTGGTGGCGGCCCCTTGCATGAAGCATACACTTGTTTGCTTGGCATTCTATGTATGCATGAGCTAAACTTCAAACAAGAGCAAACAGAACAATTTTCAAGCCATCGCATAGCACTGTATAACTGTCAAACAACGATGCTGCGAGCAGCATGATATGCCGAGTCATAGATACCAGCAAGACTCAACGCATTGAAAAAAGTTGGCAACTTGAGCACTGCGAGTGTGAACCCAGTAATGCATGTCTGCATACACGATATGGCCCTTGCATTTCCGCTGTAATGCAACACCACATAAGCCAGCGTAGATGCATGTATTGGGTGGCGGCCCCTTGCAACATGCAGCAACTATATAGGGCTCAGCAGAGATGCATTGCAGGTTTTGCATTGTCTGAACCCAGCATTAATAGATGCCTGTTTGGACAGTATGGCCCTTGCATTCCAACTGATGCAACACCACATGAGCCAGCGTACCTGCAGCAGTAGCGCTGCCTCCCTCTGTCGCAGTACAGCTGCCTGACTATTCATCACAGCAGCAGCCGCTGCCACCACGCGTCTCTCATGCTCCAGCACAGCATTACTGGCAGCCGCAGCAGCAGAATGCGCTCGCAGAGATGCTGTTGTTGCTGTTATTGACGCTGTCAGTGCCTCAATAGCCTGTCTCCTCAATTCCATATGTGCTGGACTAGCTGTTGGTGGTGCTGTGAGCAGCTGATCGGCCTGGTGCATGAGGGATGAAAGATCATCTTGCAGGCGGGACATGGTGGAGCCACGACTGCTGCTGCTGCTGCTGCTGCTGAGGGTGATGCTGCCAGGCTGCTGGGTGTTGGCGTTGATAGCGTTGTCGCTACTGCTGCTGCTGCTGCCGCCGGTGGTGGTGGATACAGCCGGGCAAGATGCATCATGCTCCTCTGCTGCATCTGCTGCTGCATCGCCGGCTACCAGCAAGCCCTCACAGTTTGCTGATGCTGCTGCTGCTGCCAGTTGTCCAGTTGGCTGTGCACTGACACTGCTGCTGCTGCTGCTGCTGTTGTGCTGGTGGGCTATCCTTGGGCTATCACCTGCTGCTGGGAATGTTGGTGCTGGTGGCACTGGAGGTAACTGCTGCTGCTGCTGCTGCTGCTGCTGCTGCTGTGTTGCATGGTGCTTCACGATCTGCTGCTTTTGATGTTGTCCTGACTGCTGCTGCTGCTGCTGCTGCTGAGCATATGTGGGACCACTGCTGTTGCTGCTGCCATCTGCAAACAGGGGAGGTACAACATACCAGTGTGTGAAGGGATTTGAAAAAGAATCACTCCTGCTGCTGTACTGCACAACAGTTATGCAGACACACAGTGAACATCACCCATGCTAGATTGCCCCCGCTGCCTACATCTGGGCCTTGGCAACCTTTGTAGACACACAGCAGCACTATGTGCGCTGGGCATGGGGTGAGTAAACCAGCTATGTGGAGGATGTCCAACAGAAAAGTTCCATAGCTGTTGCAATAAGAATTCGCCTTGAACACCACACACAGTCCTAATCATGTATGCCTTTCTTATAGCAGCAGCTTATCCTCACTGCGTGTGCCGAGCCAATGCCAGAAACAACAATAGGCAAGCTACGCAGATTCCCAACAACCAATGCTCTGCCCAGTGGCATAAGAGCAAGCATAATGGAGATTGACAGACCCACTGCCACATTAGCACTAATTAAAGTGACTGAGTGGGGCCAATGCAACAAGATAGATGCGCTGGCACAGCTGCAGTGCCATGCAGGGGGGTCGCCACCAAAAGAAGACTTGGACTGCTCATGATGATAGGCTCTGACGCTGACAGCACCACTTTTGCACCAAAGCATTAGTACATACCTGAGTCATCACTCCAGATGTTCCGCCGGATCTGACATAACAGCCTAGATCCCAGCCGCTCGCTGCTGCTGCCACTGCTGCTGCTACCGCTGCCGGCAGCTGCATTGTGGTGTACAGGATGCAAGGCAGCAGCAGGGCTTGCAGATTCAACAGCAGCAGCAGCAGGTTGTGTGCTGCTGGCATCGCCACTGCTGCTGCTACTGCGCCTAAGCAGCAGGGACGGAGATGCAGCAGCAGCAGCAGTAGTGGGGTCCTGAACAAGCCCTGCCTCTGCTGAGCTGCTCGCATTGCCGCTGCTGCTCCTGCTCAATGCACGCAATGGGGACCCAGCAGCAGCAGCAGCAGCCATACCAGCCCCGTCCGCCGATCTGGATCTATGCCTTGTGACAGGCCTGCTGCTGCTGCTGCTGCTGCTGCCAGGCAGCAATGCAGCAGCACCCCTGCTGCCGCTGCTGCTGTTGTTGAGTGGCAGGGCCGCAGGCGGCAAGCTGAACCCATGTGGTGGGAACACAGCCATAAAGGCAGCAGGGGGTTGGGTGGGTGCATGAGGACTCACCGGAGCGCTGCCGGGCGCACTGCTGCTGCTGCTACAGCGATCCAGGCTGCGGCGAGTGCTGCTGTAGAATGAGGGGCTAAAGAACCCTGGCGGCCGCATGCTGCTGCTGCTGGCGACAGGGCTGCTGCCAAGCAAGCGACCACTACTGCTACTGCTGACAGTGGCAGCTAGTGGACTGTTGCTGCCGATCGTTGCCGTACTTTCCTGCTGCTGCTGGCTACCTAGTCGACTGATGTTGCGCAAAGGAGGAAGCAGGTTATGGACTACAGATGTGCTGCTGCCACTGCCACAGCTGCTGGGAATGTTGCCACTTGCATTACTGCTGCTGCTGCTGCCTCCAAGAGCAGCTGTCAATGGCAGTGAGCTCGTGCGCAATGCCCTGCTGCTGCTGCCCGCGCTGTTGCTGCTGCCGCTGCTGCTGCTGCCGATGATTGCAGGTGGCAGCGACGACAGCAGTGCTGGTGTGGCAACTGGCGAGCTGCCCAAGCTCTGCGATCGCCGCCTGACAAGCACACACAATGAAGGACCTTGATCAGATATAGATCATAGACCATTTGGTCACATGGAGGATTTGGACAGGTCATGCATTCATAGATGATAGATCATGAAACATCAGATATAGATGTAGATCATTCTGTCAAATGGATGATCTGAACAGGTCATGGATCTATAGATCATACATCATAGATCATCGATCATCGATCATCGATCATCAATCATCAAAATAGATACAGATTAATCGGTCACATGAGAAACCGAAGAGGTCATGGACAACAGGTGCTAAACACAAGAGAGCAGTAGTGCCTACTCAACACTGATGCTGACTCAACACACCCGATGAACTCAGAGCCCCTCACGCAGACAAGCCTATAAGCTGACAGCAGCAACAAACATTGACAGGCACTACAGAAACACTGATTGAACGAACCCCGAGTCCCCCGGCCTCACCTGTCCGGTGTTGGCGGCCTCTGTGTTGCTGGCAATCTCCCAGTGGGTGCTGCTACCGCAGGCCGACCGCTGCTACTGCTGTTCAACATCAGATTACCCCTTGCAGGACTGCTCACACTGCTGCTGCTGCTGTTGATGGGCTGCCCTGCCCTACTGCCTGCATTGGACCCATCTGCCTCTTCCTGCTGCTGCTGCTGCTGCTGCTGCCCACTAGATTCCTGGTCTATTTGCTGCTGCACCTGCTGCTGCTGTGACCTGGCTCTCTGCAGGAGCTGCTCCAACCTATCTACTGCATGATCACCCTCAGAAAGCAAACTACTGTACATGGCTTGTAGCTGAGCACGTTCCTGCTGTAGCTGCTCATACTGTGCTTGCAAGGCACTCCGCTCTTCTAAAGACGCCTCAAGGGCCCCTTGCAGCCGTATTAAGTTAGCTCCCACACGGCCTAGGCTGCTGCGCGTGTTCTCGAGGTTTCCTTGCATACTGAGCACGTGGTTGATCGCACTGTCAGCTGCTTGAAGGGAGGCTAAGCCCGTGGCAGCAGCTGCTGCTGCTTGGCGAGCTGGCTCTGGCAGAACATCTGCATCAGCACCAGGGCTGGCAGTGGACTGATCTGACTGAGCTGATACACCACCTGGGGAGGTATGCCCAGTGGCAGGATCAGCAGATCTGCCACTAGCACTGCTGCCACCTGCTGCTGCTGCTGCTGTGCTGCTAGCCTCCTCCTGATGCTGCTGCTGCTGCTCTTGCTGTCGGTCAGGCGTATTACTCCAACTCATGAGCTGCTGTAGCACTATATCTAACAGGTCATGCATACCGCCCTGTGCTGCTAGGTGAGCATGATGTGCTGCTGCTGTTGGGCTGGCCTCCAATTCGTAGCGACACACCGGGCACGTGTTGTGCTGCAGGATGAAACATAAACAATGACACAATAACAGGGTATTGCAGTCAACAGTCAAGCATGGGGCAGGCACTGCAGTGCGGCTAAGGGATGGCGGCCCCAGCCCCGACAGCTGACAAGTGAAGCAGCAGGTACCTGCTTGTGGGCCATAATCTCTTCAGCCTGATACCAACAGGAGAGCTGCTGAAGCAGTCGACGTCCAGCGACGCTAGCGCAGGCAGGCAAGATTGGATGCTTGACAGCAATCTAGGTAGACAGATGAGCAGGTTCAATAATCCATTAGCTATGTTGTGCGTTGCGTGTTGTGCGTTGGCATGCAAGCTTGCCATGGAGGATGAGAATGGAAAGTGGCGCGTTGCTACTGCCAACTGCTGCTGCTTACCTCTCTCAACCAGGGCATCAGACATGCCTGTGACAACATACAGCAGCAGCAACCATGTAAGACACAATGATATCACATCACATTGCAGCTTTGAAAGCTCCCTAACCTGCTAACGGCCACCCCCCAAGCCTGTGGGTGTTTCTATCCAGCTACTGTGCCTACCCTGTCTATTGCGCTGCTTGCTGTTTTGAAAAGGGTCCAGTACGATAGCACTAGGTTGTTGCAAAAGCTCGCTGCTGCTGGCGCAAGGATAAGTGATTGTGCTAACCGTCCTGGCATGAACTGGCATGCTGCAGGACACAGCATTTTGAAGTTGCTGCAGATACCGGCAACCGCCGAGTGCGCTAGAAACAGGCTCACCTCATGAAAGCAGTGTTTGCAAGGCAGCTGCATGACCTCGCAGCCTGCTTGGAAATCTTCGTGACATACTGTACAAGGCTCGCCGGCACTACAAAATGCTACGACAGATGTACTGCTACTAGTTTGTTGGTGTTGTACAGCATAATCTGCAACTGATGTACACTGCTGTTGTTCTACTTCGTCAAACGGCTGCTGTTCTCTAATCTGCTGCCGTTTCTGGGGCTGTTCTGAGGGTTCCTGCTGTGCCTGTTGTACAAGGAGGCCATTCGTCTGCTGTGTTTGCTGCTGTTGTGCTTGGCCTACAACCTGGTGACTGCTGTGGCCCTGCTCTGATACTACAACGCGGGGAAGTGCCTCGATAGCTGCACGCGATGTGGGTCGACTACTGCCGTTCAGATGAAGCAGCAAGCCATCCAGCAAGGACATCGCTAGCGGTGTGGAGGTTTGAGCCAGTGGATTTGCTGCAGTTGGTTGTGCTGGTTCAGCTGGCTCTGAGCTGCCGCTCGCTACCGCGCCACCAAGATTCTCTGATGCTGCAGCTGCATGCTGATGCCTGCTATCGGGCCGTGAAGCCGACCCTGCTGGCATGCTTGCTGGGTTCCCTTGGCCAGTGCTGTAACGCTGTGCAATGGCGTTTCCTGCTTCAGCGAGCGCCCGGATTGGCTGCGTGCAGAGTACAAGGTTGGATACTTATTACTACAGTTTCAAAGTACTGGGATACACCGGGTTTGCCTCGCTGCGGACAGCAGGACGGTCCAGGAGACACTCACCTCGACAAGCTCCACAAACCCCCTCGCTCCGCATTGTGGGCATATTGGCCCTCCATCAGTATCCTCTCTAGGCGTATATCGGCCAGAAAAACTCCTCACACCACACACATGACACAAAAGATCCATTTTCGCGCAAGAGTCATCTTATCTGATGGTTACAGATGCTTTAATCTTCACAAGGTAAAGGTTGAAAGACTTGGCTAGGTTTCTAGTGCCCCCAACCAAAGGGAAGGTGTACCGGTTGGTGCGAAACCGTCACCGGACATGAAACGCTGGTGCAGTTTGTTCTTGCAATCATTGCTTTGCCAGCTTCATGAAACATATTGTAAGGTACGGGGCAGTACGACTGCGCTATTGCTACGTCCAGCAAGTCAGTGTGCAGTCCGCCACTACTGCAATAAACCCTGATAGCAAATTCAAGAGTGCTGCATAGGACTACAAGTCGTGACCATGTCCTTGCCATAGCCGAGTGATAAGGCATGTGTGCACCAGGCTGATGCAACACTGTAGCTCGGTTGTTGTTCAGATGACAAGCTACATGAGACAACATGACAGCAAGGGGCCCAGCATGACTGACAGTTTACTCACTGTCATCCAGCAGGCATTTCAAAATCATGTCTCAAAACTTTTGGGAATGATTCCCGTCGGGAAAGTTGTGGGACCAACTCGAGATTGCAAACCATTCGTAATGAGACTTGGTTGACTCAATGATATGTTTAGGAGTCTTTTGGGAAGCTTACCATGACCGTCCATGAGGGCCTCACATTTCCCGGTGGTTTGTGAACAGTCTTGGGAAGCTTTGGGACCAGTTTGAGACCACTTTGGGACAGGTTAAAACTTGAAAAGCTAATTGTACTTGAGACAACCCTTTGAGAATACAGCTACAGCTGCGACCATATACTATAGTACGCTCCAAATAAAGGCAGATACATGCTGCCCAATGATGTATCATAATGTATAGTATATACCACACCACAACATGTATGGTACCACATACATACCACTTGTATTGTACACCCAGCACTCAATAGCTGGCAGACTTTGCCAAGAACCAACTCAGAGTACACCAGAGATGTCAACACTTAAGGTCAGGCATACGTACTTAGAGGGGGCCTCAGAAAGCGCGAAAATCATCGCAGGGAGGGCCCCTGAACAGAACAAATCAAGAGTTCACTAGCACCCCTTGGGCAAGCGTGGACAACCACAATTTCAACAAGCCAGGCATGTATCCTGCCAGACCTCAATGCTCAACCAGGTTATCCTGCAACCAGCACACACCTTATTTTGCACTCTTAATGACTTTGCTCCTTCTTAGGCCTGCTACCACCTTAGCAGCCTTAGCGCTGGGTTCCACTGCCCTACTACTTTTCCTTGCTGCTGCTTCTTGTGCTACTTTGGCTACTGCCTCCTCAACTGACAACTCCTCACTATCACTTGCCTTGAACTCCTGCTCATCAGAGTCATTGCTGACCATCTCAGCAACTGGGGTACTGCGAGAGCGCTTTTTGCGCTTCTGCTGCACTTCTGGGTTCATGTTGCTGCCCTCAGCCTCGCCATGTACAGATGCCAGCAAGTCACCACCGCTGCCTGAGGGCTCAGCAGCAGCCTGTGTGCAGCAGCAGCAGCAGCAGCAACAGCAGGCACAAAAGCAAGTGAGACTTGCCAGGCCATGAAGTTGTACAACGAGGCGTATCAAGGAGAACTCATGCGTCCCTACTTCTGCACCATTAACCTTCTGCACAACCATAACACCAAGTTGACACTGCTACATGTTCTAGTGCACTGAGTCACAATCAGTCGATGTTGCTATCATTAGATGCAGCACTGGCACATGTTATCAGACATGGAGTCTCAACACCCTACACAGTTGAAAATCATCACATCACATCTATACTCTACGACAGGAGCCCCACCAATCCCCACACTTACTCGACGAGCACGGCCAGGAGGTGCAGTTGCGCCATTGTTTTCAGCAGCAGTAGCAGCAGCAGCAGGAGCAGGGACTGTCAGGGTCTCTCCAAGGAAGCATGCCTGCAAGGCAGCGCACACACCATGCATCTATCTTGTTGCATTGGTTCAGTCACTTTTACACACGTCTTGTACCACAGTCAGCAATATTTGCACCAGTCCTGCTACTGTCTTTGGATCAGGACATGGCAATACTTGCGCAACAGCAAACCACCTACTGCCATGATACAATTGGCACTGCAGATGCACGACCATCTCAAGCAGTTGAGGTGCTGAACACACAAGCAGCTGCACCAGTACTGGAGTGTGACATGCACTCATGACGTTGCACTCTACTTCGCCGGCTGACACACGGTGTGCTGTGCTACAGGCGGCTGGCAATGAGATGACCCTTGTACTGCGTCTGCTGCTGCACACCTCATGCACAGTCAACTTGGCACCATCATACAATGGCTTGTGCAGTGTGGAACGGAGCTGGTCCCATTTAGGGCTGTGTTGTTCTTGACCTTCTTGTTGCAAGGCACTGTCCAGGCCGGCGCGTCAAGTAGTTGCGCTTGTTGCAGCTGCTGCAGCAGCTGCTCCTCCAGGGCGCGCAATGGCACGTCCTCTGAAGTTCCATTTGCATCCTGGCCCACAGGGCTGTCGCTACCTAAGCTCAGGAGTGGGGGGTCTGAACTCAGGTCATCTGGTTCAGCTGAATGGCCAGGGTTGGAAGGCATAAGCTTGTCTGGTAGATTCTCATTGCTAATGTCCTGGGCAACCCTTGAACGCGCACGGGGTTTGACAACGCAATTGCTTGCAAGGTGGCGTCGAAGAGAGCTTCTGCATGCGGCACCGTCCCAGTTACACACGCCACAGGTGTAACTCGCTGGCCTATGGCGCTTTCGAAACCCAAGCACGTCCGGCATCCTTGGAATGTCTTGCAACCAGTTTTCTCGTGTTCGACAGGGCGGATAACACAGAAACCGCAACTAACGTTCTTGCTTAACTACAACAGCGCGTTTTCAGCAAAGATAGGCTGGCCCTGCACCGACTCCTCAACACCACTTCCAGATCGGGCAGCTATTCGTTCTGGTCGCTGCCTACCACTAGACAAGGCACAGCCATCAGTAAAGCCAGAGAAGCGACCGCCCACCGCCTATCGTCTGCCCACCGCCGCACCCACTTGTCAGAGAAACTGTCATAGCAGGTACCTCAAGTGACATCCATATCAGTGCCCGCAGATGAGCTGCAAGCACCAGATAATTCTGGGCAGACACAGTATGTAGTTTGTGACCACAAATCACGCGGCCTTGCAGCCATAGCCATCTTCCGGAAATTCACCATGATGTTGACAACATCGTTGCTAAGCTCGGGGAGACCACATTCCTCTTTATTCGTCAGAATTCCCCCGATACTCTTCTGAAAACCATCTTGGAGGCTTACCGCGCAACCCCCTCGACTGTTATGACCATGTTTGTCGAACGGCTGCTCACTGAGCAGGCGTGACGCCTGATCAGGAGACACCTGACCATAAATCCGAGTACTCGGGAATATCATGTGCCACTTATACTCCTTCTGGAGGCTTGTGCATGCATGTTGCAGCATGCAGTCAATGAACAACAGAACAAAGCTACGGTATATATGCATCGGTGACACATATGTGATCACATACTTAGCCTACTCGGAGCGGCTGTTGAGCAATCAAATCACAGACGCCTGCAACCAATATTCAGATTAACATGCACAACACTACAACCAAAGCCTGACACTCAGATCCACAGCCTCTGCATCAGATCTCGTCATCTGAACCCAGATCACTGAAGTCATCCACAGGCGGGAAATCTCCTGCAGTCACCTTATCCGGCCGCACGAATGCCCCATGGTTTTGTGGGCAGGTGAACAACCGCTGGCCCTTCACGCACCCATCATTCTTTCCCAGTGGCTCATCAAATGCCACACCGACCCAGTACCCCTCAGCTAAACCTTCAACACGCCCTACATACCTGCAAATAGCAACAGTAGCGGCAATGTGGCTAAGACATAACAACACCTACACGTTCAATGTGACTGCACCAGGTTACCAGATCGTTTGAACACAGAAAGCAGCAAAACCAGCGAATCGCTAATCTTTGCAGCTTTAACTGCCTGTCCTGGTGTGTCAGCAGCTACCTTTTCAACCCGTAAATTGCAACAACTGCGCAGAAGCCTGAACACCCTCTGACAGCACTGTACCAAGCTCAGCATCAATGTACTCACTTGATCTCTCCTCTCCTTTCCCCCGGATCCACACAACACCTCTGTCCCACAGACAAGTTCGCAGCAATGTCAGCCTGATGGTCAGGACCAACCTGGGCTGGTGGGGTGTAGGGGATACCTAAAGACAGCAGCACAGACAAGAGGTTTTAGCTGCTGATGCGCATGCAGAGTATGTAGAGAGTAAGAGTCCCAACCCTCTGGGACTAGCTAGAGCACCCTCTAGCATGGCAGCCGCTCAGCAAGGCCTGCTTGTGACAGCTGACCTATGAATAGGCTGCCGTCCTAGTCCTGACTGCACAAACTCAGGGCCTCCATGCAAGAGTGAGACCCGTAACATTATTCTCAGCGCTTTGCAAGCAGCTACCAAACACAGCGCGGTACATGGTAGGCTGCTGCAGTTAGCTGCCACCACCTGCAGGAACACATGTATGCCCTACATGATGATGAGGAACACACTCATAGCTTGAAGCTGCGATACAGCTGTAATGATACTGACATCCCTACCTCTCCTAATGCACATCTCCTTCTCCAAAGTCCACGTTGGGTCTTCTTTGAGCTTCTGTTCTTTGTACTTTCTGTAGGTGTTGTCACGAGTTGAGTAGTCTTCTTCACTCATTACGTACTTTGTGACTTTGCTCACATCCTCGAGCCAACCCTGAGCTGATAATGAGCTTTCGTCTAAGTCAATCACATGCAGGCACCACCTGCAGCAGAATTATAGCAGTGGCATGTGGTACTAGTGATGTTGCAAACAAAATTAGTTCAAGTCCTGACCAACTGGAAGCCACTCATGCACAATCTCCTTTCTGCAGCTCCTGGTTGCAGACCAGCTACAGCAGCTGAAACAGCCGTTACTGCATGGTGATTGCCCATTTTTTCGTTGACACGGTGCATGCGTGTGCAGTTGTAGTGCTGTCACTGGTCCAGTTTGCTGCTGTGGATCACTTACCCATCCCGTGGGCTGTAGTAGCCCAGCTTCTTGCTGTTAT
>NSMO01001151.1:0-14146 GCA_002588565.1 Coelastrella sp. UTEX B 3026
GCTGCAACCGCTGTCCCCTAACATGCAAGCACTGGCTAGTCAGCTGCTGCAGCGGCCTGTACATGGCACCCCTGATGCCTCAATGCAGAGCGTCAGTCCTCATATGATTGCACAGATTGCCAACAGGTGGCAGCAGCTGCAGCAACAACAGGCAGCAATGCGTGCTCAGCAGCAGCAGCAGTGGGTGGTGGCTAGCATGGGTCAGGCTGCAATGCCACAGCAGCAGCAGGGCCAGCAGGGCCAGCAAGCCGTGCAACTGGTGCTGCAGCCACCTGCGTCAGCTGCTAATTCTGCTGCTGCAGGACCTTCTGGGTCAGTGGTGCACCTCCCTGCTGGTATGGTCGCTCTTATGCAGGCTTCCAAAAGCCAGGCGGCTTTACTGCAGCAGCAGCAACAACAACAGCAGCAGCAGAAGCCCCGACAGAAGTTGATGGTGTTTGTGCCGCAGCACTCTGGTGTACAGATGGTGTCACCGAGCAACGGATCTTTCACTACACCGTCACCACAGCAGCGTGCAGTACTTCTGTCTCCGGGCAGCGGTGTACCAGCTTTATCGTTGATGCAGCAGCAACAGCAGGGAGCAGGAGTAGCATCAGCACCTTTCAATCAGCAGGTGGTGTATCTTCAGCAGCAGCAGCAACATCAGCAGCTGCAGCCTGTGCAGGTCATGCAGCTCCATGGGGCTTTGCAGGGAGGGCCATTGAGGGTTTTCAGTCCCAGCAGCAATCTCCAAGTGCCTCCAGGACCTCTGGCAGCAGCAGGTGCAGTAGCTGTAGGCCATGCCAGCCACAATGGGCACAACCCATCTGGCAGCAATGCTCAAATAATCATGTCGCCCCCGGGCCCAGGGACAGCTTCCATTGCTGGACAGCGGTTGTCAGTGTCAGGTGGTGCAGTGGGGCCACTTAGTCCACCCGGTTTGCATATGCCGGCGCTGCCTGTATCATCCCCCTCTCCTGCAGGCATGTCTGCTGCCGCTTTCGCAGCTTTGACTAGCAACGCAGCAGCCACGGCACAGCGCACAAGCAGCAGCGGACTCTCAGCATCCCAGCAACTGCTAGCCATGGTTCCTGGACTCCAGCATGGCAGATTGCAGCAGGGTCAACCTCCCCGGCCTGGTCAAACGATGGTCAATGCTCCGGTCAATGCCAAGTTTGACTGGTCAACGCTAGCATCTGACCTGGCAGGTGGCCCAGTGGGCCCAGCATCTGCAGGTGCCCATGCTGGTGGCATGCCGGGGTATGTTGGGCCTCTGCCTGTGGGACTAGACGCTGCGCCACCAGGCCTGATTGACACCGGCGTGAGTGCTAGCGCAGAGGGGAACCTAAGCAGGAGCTCTGCTCCTCCGGGTGGTGTTGAGCACAATGAAAGTGCGAGGATGGCAGCCGAGCTGGATGAGTTGCTGCACCAGGTGAACGCGGTGATGTTTGAGAACTTGTGCTGCAGCAGCTGCTGTCACCATCATGGAGCTTTTATGCTCATGTTGTGTCTCCCAAGGAGCCTTGCTATGTAGCGTCAGCAGCTGTTTGGCATGCCTTGTTTGTAGGTACCTGCAAGCCGTGTATGCGGGGGCTGACAGCACTGTACTGTGTGCTGTATGCAGTCTGTGCATCTGATTTCTTGCCTCATTGCAATGTCCCTAGGTGCCCTACCGACCGTGAAAAGGCGGGCTTGTTACGGACTTCTGTCCTTCCTCTGCCAATGGGAGCTCCACCTTGTCTGCCAGCAAGCCGCATGGATACTATCGGCCAACGCCATGTTTTGTTGGCAGCACGCATGCTTAGCCGCATATTACCTCGTGTGTACGTACACATGCTTCACGCAAAGCTCGCGCTGAGGCCTGAGTGTCGAACTAAGTCCTATTAATTAAACAGTCGTGTCCTGTTTGCGTCACTCTGCAGGCAAACCAACAGTTGGGCTGGTCAGGCATTCCCCGTGCCTCAGATGGAGGCCCAGCAGACAGCACTAACAAGCACCTGAGCACACCTCCCGGCTCCTCTGGGCCAGTATCTACTGGTGCACCAGCTGCTACGTCCTCCAACCTGAAACCAAACGCCCCGGAGTACCAACCCAAGGGTTCTGCTGCCAGCACTGCTGCAAACCCTGCAGCAGCGAGTCCAGCTTGCTCTGCTGCTGGGGAGGCGGGTGGCGAGGCTACAGCTGGTGACGTAGATGCCGATAAGAGTGTTTACCTCAAGAGTTTGGAGGCTTTACAGCTGCCTGATGGGTTCTGCTCGGGGGACTAGATGGGGTGAAGGTGTTGGGTTGTGCGGCTTGGGCTGGGGCTGAGCCTCTTGTGGCATTGCTGATGTGAAGGATGCCAAGCAAAACGCTGTACATGCAAGGGACCGCCACCTGACACATTGATGGTTTGGAAGGCTGGATAGCACGGAGTTGCTGTTGGATCAGCTGGTCTTGTGTGGCATGTCCACTGTGCTGTTCTGCCAGGAGGTTGACCGTGAGCTTGACCATACGGCCATTGGATGGGTCATATGATTGTGGTGGTGGTGCTGCTCTCACAGCTTGTCTGCGCAGGGACCCAACCTACCTATCAGCTCTGTTGCAGTGGTGCCATGCAGCATAGGCTTTCTAGCTGTATGCAACCGGTGTATTGCAGCATATTCCATGCTTTGCCAGGCTGCATGTCATGACTGACCACATGAGACTGTCCATTCAAAGTATCCTGAAGATTCACAGCTGGCACATATGAAGGGGAATCCGCATGTCACAATGTTGATTATCAGGAGGCATGTGATTGGCTCAACTGAGCTTGTGGCAATTAGTACAAGGTGTTACACTATGAGGAGAAAGGGTTTGTGCTGGGTCAAGTTTGTGATGCTTTGCACACACCAGAGAGTAAATGCGAGTGCCATGTATCTGACTCTACTTGTAGTTATGCTCCACTTGTCCTCTGCACTGCTTGTAATGCTGTGCATGTTTCAGCACGTGTCATAGAGTGATGATACAGGCATTGACACAGGGTATCTTCTGGTGTTGCGCCTCTGGTTCCGACTGCCTTTTGTTTGACCACAAGCACTCAGGGCGTTGATGCTTCAGGTCTATTGCAGTATGTAAAGGGGAGCAGTATGTATCATGGGAGCAATGCCAGTGCTGTTGGTTGTCCTGTGCTTGGGAATGAGATGCTGTGGGGCTCCTGGCCTTGTGCCTTCTGAGAATCCAGGGTCTGATGCTTTATATCGAGTAGTCAGTGTGCCAACAGCAGGCAGTTAGGGATAGATATGGCGTCCCGACCATGTGCAACCTACTTGATCACCAGCCCTGGGTCAGGTTTGTGATGCTTTGCATATCTCAGCAGATGTTATCGCCAGGGTAGGACAGATCCATGCAGTATTTGCTCACTTGTAAGGCCATCGATACACTTGCCGCCTTCAAGGTCATGCAATACTGTTTATGGTGTATTGACTGCTGCCATGCCATCTGGGGTTGGTCACTTATGCTGGGGTGTATGGAGTCGGGACGCGTTGTCTGTTGCGTGATGGCACATGTTGTTTGCTGCATCATTTGCAGAAGCTCTAATGTGTTGCAATCCTGATAGGACTATGGTGTTTATCTATGCTGTGGGGCGCCGGTAGTACCTAGAAGATAGAGGCACTTGCTAATAACATATTCAGTTGTTTCTCCGTATTGGTTCTGATGGTTCTGATGGATTTCTTGTGGCTAGGCACCTGCCCCAGCCCAAACCCCTTTGTGGCTGCTAAGGGTTAGGGTTGCAAGGGCAGAGTAGGGCAAAGTAGCAGAGACGCTATATATTATGTCCGGGTTCAAACAACAAACAAACACCCGTGTGGGCATGGTTCTGCTAGAAACACAACACATCGGTGCTGTTGCTTAGTGCATCTGGATGTGCTGCATAACGCATTTGGATGTTTGTGAATGGCCTGCGACTGGTGTGTTTGCAGTAGGGGTGCATCTTACTTGCAAGGTTGCATGTTGCTGGGGGGCATGTTGCTTTGGTGTTGTATTTTCTCTGTGCACATGGCCGTAACTTGCTGTTTGTGACATTGCTTCATTGCTAGTGGTGTGGATTGACTGGTGATGGCTGCATCAGCTGTGTCTACATCTGCAGGAAACGCATCAGCTGTGTCTACATCTGCATGAAAGGCATGCCGTTGCATGCCGTCTGTCATGGTACAGCATCGGTGTGTACAGCTTTTGTGACGTGGCAGCAGCAACTTTCTACTGCAAACTTTGCTAGCCAATATGTAAGAGCATGTGCAGCTTTTGATAGGTTGTATCTTTTGGGAATAAGGGGGGTTGGGTGGGCTGATATTGAAGATTTATAACTACTCAACCCTTGCTGTTGTTAGTATGCTTTGTCTGACACACACTTGTTGGTGCAACAAAGCCTGTTGGCCAGTTGAGTACAGTTGACAGTTGCATGCAAGATCCTTGGCTTGTGGCCAGGGTTCTGATCTGCATACATGGCTGGCTGTGTGTGGCAACTGAGACTTGCACAGCAACATCACCTCGGTTGTGCACTCTTAGCGATTATGATACCTTGCCAGCCCGCATGTGTATCTGTTTCTCTAAACCTTGATAAGGTCCATTGTGTTTGTGCGGCTTTGTTGCTGCTTTGATCAGGCTTCAGAATATACCACAATGCAAGTTATCAAACGGTATCATAGTACACACAGTACTAGTACAGGCAGCCGACACAGCATTGAAGTTTAAGTTGTTTAGCCTGTGTATCAGTTAGCATGTGCTAGGTTTTCCAATTGTCCACAGTATGCTCGCAGGGCATGTTATTGCAGTGTAATCACAATGGTGTGCATGCATATACGCTTTTGTGCAGGGGCTTTTGATTATGCAATTCAATGCTGGCAAGTACATTCCCAGTGTTCCTGCCAAATCCAGTGCGTGCCTGTGATTTGTTCTTTGTTCTTTTTTGTTTCTTGATTGTGTGTCGGGCTAGACGTAGTGTCTATCTATCCATCTTCTTGGGTCGTGCAGGGGGTTAGGTTTAGGGTTGTACTGCTGGTTCCAGAAGGCATATTATGAATTCAAGGCATGTTTTACAATAGCAGAAGCCTGCAAAGCCCCAGAGTGTTACGATGCATAGGGTCAAAGCACCCTCGCTGGGCATCATGACACTGCCTATTGTTGCATCCACGTTTTTGCTCGTTGCGAGATAGTACAGCTACAGCGTCAAGTTACCTCCCAACAACGCATTGTTAGCATATTTGCAGGAATGTTGATTTGTTCGGCATTGTTCATGAGCTGTCAAGCAGCACATATCAAGCCGTCTGTGCTTCTGATGGGCCTTGATGCAGCTGGATGATGACGTGTTTGTGCCATACCGTGGCCTTATGCACACTAGTGCAGGGCCATCGTCTATGTGCCAAGCATGGATTGAGTTTCAGTCCAGTTGCATCTCACAGCGAGCTTAACTGCATGAGCAAGCACAGCAACCACTAGAATAGCCTGGTGATGCACCCAGAAATAAAATTCTATGCTTCTAGGGGGCTATTGTCAATGCCGCTGGGTTGCAAGCCCTTTCCAGTTGCAGTATCTCACTTGCAGTTCTTATATAAGGGTTTATGACCGCTGGTATCAGATGGCACAGAACAAAGGAACTTCTGTATGGATTACATGGTTCCAGATGTTGCAATGATCGTGCTTTTGCAAACTTCACAGTAGAGACATGTGCATCCTGTACAGTTTGCAAACACCTAGCAGTTTGCTTTGGACAACCATACCAATGTACAGACAGGGAAGCGTAAAGGAAGGTGCGAATATCTCCCTTTGGTATATAGCTGTATAGCTTGTAGCTGCGGCTGGGGGATATAGGCAGGGTAAAGTTGTGTATAGATGTGTGGATACTGCCATCACTGACTGTACTGCAGATTTTATTTGTTGTGTAGGCCTCTGGCCACGAGATGAGTTGTTGTCACGAAACATTATGCTGCTTGATTGCTGGAGTATGGTTCAGCACATGCTTTGCGCCACAGGCCACGTTTGGTGGCAAGTCCCTGCGACTTTGGCCAACTGTCAATGCCTTGCAGCGTATGGCATGATAGTTGAAGCTGGAGTTGTGCTTTGCGGGTTTACCAATGTGACACATCCACATACAGGCACATGATTAGCCACCATCGATGATCTATATGAAGACGTTTGATTTTGTGAGTGTTGCAGCTTCCAGCTGATGATAAGCCATCTGCCGAACCCACTGATAGTTGACTGCGGTAATAACACAAGGATCAATGTGTTGCTGGGATATGACCAGTACTGTACATATCTGTAGTACATGAGGTGGTGTTGGAAGTCTGTTACAGTGGGTTGCTGTATGTACATCATGCATGCTGATTTGATCGCAGCTCTGTTCTTATGGTACCACTGATCTGCAGACTATTTGTGATTGCACGAGGGTCTTATGAATGGTTTTTGCCTGCATACATGACATCTGATCACCTGGTGTATTGGCCAAATGCTGCGTGTCCATAAAATCAGGCAGGCTGTACCACATGCAGGACTGCTTCAGACATCGGTGGTGTACCATAATGCATCAGTCACTGATACGGTGCGTTGGCACATGATGATGACCAATTCGGTCGCCTGGGAACTAGCAAAGATGATTTGTAATGATATTGAAGTGTTGGATGGCACAGTCTTGCATGCATGAGGTTCACCGCAATCTGCGGCAATCCGTGTCGATCTTTGGAGCATCCGTGTCGATGGCCAACCGGTCCAGAACAATGATGCAGGATCACACGAAAGCCTCTCAGCCTTTTCGGATGCAGCGCCATCGGGTCGTTCCTCCCTACGGACAGATTCCAATATGACTACCCCTCGTTACTAGCCCAGACAGGGTGTTCTGGGCCTAGTAACGGCCCAGAACAGGGTTAGTCACCCTAGTAACAGCTCACGACTGTTACCATGGTAGTAAATCAACTGTACTAGGCTGGTAACACATAGCTGTACTAGGATAGTACACCTGGCCTAGCCTAGTCACAGCTTTTACACCTTAGGAAGGGTAATCCTTCTTCTTCTTCTTTACACCTTAGGAACAACCAAGCGGCTAAACTGAGTGCAGACGCACATCTGACAGTACCTTGCTCTGAGCACACACCCGTTCTGTTACAATTGGCCTGCTAGTCGGTGTATGTAGAATTGCAACCTAGCGCGCCGGGCTTGGAGGCTGCGCCATACATGCATGATCGGAGGTCACTTGAATGTAAAGGCCCCATCCCTACACTCACATGGCTTTCGGCACCGAAAGCCACGTGTACTTGGCTGTTTAGTTGCTTTTGCAACGAAGCAATCACCCCTGGCCCTGTCTAAGAGCGAAATGCACGTTAGCCTGCAGGCTCTGTGGGCTTTCGCGCTGCCTCGACAGAGCCATGCGACCCGCCCGGCCGGCCGCGATGCTGGCCAACAGCACCCGCGTGCCGGACATAACAGAAGTAAAAGCTTCATAGTACTTCGTGAACATTGAAAAGCAAGCAAGAAGCGGACAGGCGCATAGCAGCGTGGCAGACAGAGTACGTCGTCGCGCCCGCTGTTGGAGTCCACGTCAATGTTACCCTACTGCTCGCTGATGTACTGTTGCTGCGTCAACTGCATATCGAGCTGCTGGACAACCAGAAAGGGATCCGTATGACCTATACTCGCCCCACCAAACACCTCTAAACCCCCAAAGTCACTCGTCACAACAATTGCTGCACTCAGCTTGCCCCTGCTTACTAATCTAGCTACGACAGGGGGCCTGCCATCAAAGCTCAGCACATCTGGTACGTCCGTAGCATCAAAGTGCGTGCTGTATGTGTACTGCTGGTTGGAGATGGCACTGGCATCCTGCCGCTCATCGGCTGCTGCAGATGCTGCAACCTCATGCTGCTGTGCGCTGTGGGGTAAGTCGCTTATCCCGCCGCTGTTACCACTACTCTTCTCGCAGTCTGCAAGGCCACTGCTGCTGCTGTTAACCCCACTTTGCCAGAACTGCCGATCAAGCCCCACACCAGCAGGTGCTGGCACCATCAAATCAACGTTCAGAGCCCCAACATTGAACATCCTGCAACCTAAGCCATCTATAACTGCCCTGAGAGCCGCATGCAACATCTTCTGGAATGCAGGACAGCATATATGCTTCCCCACTACACACACTTCCATGTCCTTGTAAGGTACTAATGATGCAAAGCCCCAAGCCACATGTGGCTCCTGCTTACCATTTGCTGCAGTTCCTGCAGCATGTGGGGTTGCTGCAACGCTGACCTGGCGCATCAAGCCTACTGCTGCATGTGCTCGCAGGAGATCTGCATAGTAACAACCTGCGTGATGCTGCCGGTACGTGTCTGCTGCAAGCCTGAATCTTGAAGCTGCAGGAACTGGTACATCCGTCAGCATAACCTACACAGCATATCAGGCACAGCAGTGGGATCTCTAAGTGGAGGACCCTTGACCCATTGACAGCGTGGAAGGTCACTAGGGACACCGACAGGCCTCGGAAGCTTGCAGGAGTAGTTAGCTGCTGCACCTGGCTGCACAGAACATTATCACTCTGTATGAATGTCACTGAACACCGCCTGTATATGCTGCAAAGGTGTGACCGGGGGGGGGGGGGGGGGACATAGCACAAGAGAGCCCCTATCACCAACCACGCCCCTGAAAACTGACTCAACCTTGAAGGTTGAAGACAGCATTTATCAGGAGCTGGTTCTTACAGAGCCCAGTAGGTTAGGTGTGCACATGAATACGAGATGGTTGATTCTGCATCATGCACAACAATTAGGACGGCCCAGAACCAACCAACCTGAGCATGGCCATGGTACTGAGAAGCGCCAGCCCTTGGCAAACAGTTCCATAGAAAGAAGGGCTCAACAGCACTCGGATTCAACTTGTGACTTGCTTGAAACCACAGCCATGATGCATCCAACATATCAGACAGCGCCTCTTGACTGAATACCAGTGGCTGGTGGTGTTTGAAAAGGACGATGCCGTGACTGGGCTCTGCATATTTGAAGAGGTTTGATCCTGTGACTGCATTTGGGAGTTCTATGCGCTGAAAGCCTGGATCTGTAGCTGTGAGGGTTTGCCAGTTGCAGAAGTCGCAGTTGGCGCCGTTGTTTGTTGGGTCTTGGATCTCGGTCCCAGGCACCTACAGAAGCAATCAGGGGTTTGCATCTGTCTAAGGTGCATGTCCAGCAGCCTGCAATGCTTGCAGTCGCGACAAGTGACAATGCCTTTGCAGAAGCAGCCCTAGTTAAGGCTTGCATGACAGCAGACAGCAACTGTTGATAGCAGACACCAATGTATGACCTGGCAGAGCTGGGCGCTGCTGACAGGGGTGTATACTAGAGGCTCAGGTTGAAGGCAGCACAACGGAGGCCTCAGCAATGTGGATGCAGCCAAAGTTGGAGCTCTGCTGTAAGCTGTGGGTTCTATAGCTGTACATCAAGCAGCTGCCTAACCTGTGAAAAGGTATGCGGCTTCTGTGTACGTGCCTCATTGAACCAGGTCTGCTCCAGGGTATACCTGTGATAACCTAGCAAAGTAGTAAGGTTCGAGCTGCACACCAGCACAGTCAAAGGGTACCCGGTCCAGCATAACAGCTGACCATTGGAGTACTGAGCTTCGCACACGCCCATCTCCTGCGCCAGCTATCGCATGAGGGTCATAACGTGAGCCGAAGCGCGCACCTATTGGTGATTGATACAACATACTGCTGATTGTCTTCTGGGAGTTTGTACTTTGCAGCCAGCACAGGTCCTGCCGTGCACGAGGCCGTCTTGCCGGATACATTGAATATTCTCTTCAGTGCTGCTACATTGGGCCCATTGTTCAGGGCGTTCCAATTGTGTGCAACGTCGAAAATGCGTTCTAAACGCAGCTGTGCTGTCTTCAGCTGCATGCACGCTGATTTGCCCCAGGGGAGCGAGTGCTCTACAATTATCGTGGCCACTATCTGCTTGATGCAGTACAAGGTTCCAGTCCGCGGTAGTACAGGGGCTTTCTGACTGCAGTACAAACACTGGCAAACGATGCACCGCAGGACCGGCCTAGCTCTGCGCTGCTAGATGGTTGAGACAGTGATCTTATATGACTGTGATAAGGCTTACATTCAATTGCACAACATTGTTGTTTGTTGCTTGAGAAGCCCAGCACTGCAACCGTCGACGCATGTGCGCACAAGCAAGGAACCAGGCTTTCCTGCCCTGGGGGGCAAATGAGTGAAGTTGGCAACGCGAAAGTCTTTATACATCATCAAACTAACGGACTTCCTGCTGAAATCCTTGCTTGATTGCGCTGCAGTCAATTCCCCTTGTCAGCCCAGGGAGCAGTAAACCCCCTGGGTCTACGACGGCTGGATGGCTTCAATATAAAGCAGACTTATGCACTCTGCACCTGGACATGCAAGCAGACGTAGATCTGACGAGCCCACCACAATCCGAGGAGCCCACCAACCTTTCAGGAAGTGCCAGGCCATCACTGAGACAACAACAGTCACTGCCAAGCACAGTTTTAACCAACTCACCAAGCACTCCAAGTGGTAACAGTCACATTGCGACAACCGAAAAAACACCCAAAATCACAAGGGCAGACTTGACAAGTTCTTAACCAACCGAACACAACATGAATGTAGACAGATACAACCTGGAGAAGATATGCAGCTGACCTATACAAACACAGAAACCATGTGACACACGAACCAACTCTCTCCCTCATAGCTGTCTCATAACCAGCTGCTTGCCGTTGCTGCTGGTGCTAACTGCTGCAACACTCCCGCTACCACTCCTGCTGCTGGTGCTATTGCTGCCAGCAGCAGCAGCTATCACTCCATTCCCACTCAACACACTTCCACTACTACTGCTACCCTCACTCCTGCTACTGCTGTACACAACTGCTCCCGCCCCGTCTGACAACGGCACCCCTAGGCTGCTGCTGCTGCTGCTACTACTACTACTACTATCCAATCCCGATCGCCCAACACTCCGCAACATAGCTCGCCGCATGGGGAACAACGTATCTATATCCACCCCCGCTCTAGCAGCCAGCCCTGCAGCTACTTGATCTACCACTTGTACTGCTACATCAGTAGCAACAGCAGCAGTAGCAGCATCACTACCTCGTGCTACTGCCAGAAGGGCTTGCTGCAGCTCCCGAGCTTGGTCTCCAGGTTGCCTGATGAGCTGCAGTAATGTGTCGACACCCGGTGACTCTAGCTGAGCTGGCGGGACACCCAGGACACCTAGAGCAGCAATAGCAGCAGGTGCCATCAGCATCAGTCAGGGCAATCTTTGGTTCAACTGCTAGCCTGAGAAAAATCACCTATGTTGGGAACCGGATCGTTCAATCAAGCCCCAGAGCAATACATACTTTCAACAGAACTACTAATTACACGAACATAACAGCTATGCGTGCAATCTTATGCACCAGTTAGTAGCAAACTCTACGATGCCGAAATTTGAAGTCATTGACATACCTGCCATCAACTCGAGCAAGCTTTGATAGTATATGACCTCCTGATCACTCAGTGCTGGCGTCAGCATCTCCACAGCATCATTCAAGCTCATGACTCCTCTACCAGGTATAAACACAGGGGGTGGGGGAGGGCTGGGCAGCTGCGGTAGCCCCAGCAGTGCTGCAAAGGGCAGACGAGGTGTGAAGAAGCCTGGCAATGCAGCCGCTGCCTTGCGAGCCCTGCAAGTGCATCGTACACAGTCTGGTCGTAAGTATTTCACACATTCAACAGACAGACGGCCACATGTTGATGCGAGAGACAGGAATGCAGGGGGGAGGAGCAGGGCTGGGGAGTCCCAACAGTGCTGCAAAGGGCAAGCGAGGTGCGAAGAGCCCAGGTAGAGCAGCTGCTGCCTTGCGAGCCCTGCAGGAACAGCACACACACTTAATTCAGATCAAAACAGGTTGGGCAGTACTGAACACTGGAGCCCGATGCAAATACCCGCTACAGTCTCACAGACCGGTAGGGCCCTCAACCCAGGATACACTACACACACAACAGCCACCTAAAACAAGAACAGCACATCTTTTACAAAGCACACACAAACTTTCAGCACCTACCTATCCCTGACAACCAGATCAGCTGCTCCAGCCAGCCACTGCACCAGCAGTGGCCGCAGCTCACGAGCCTCAGGGCTGAGTACAAAGGCCAGTATCTCACTGGCACTGGCACCTTCTTCAGGTACAGAGTCAAAGTCAACAAAGCCCTCTGACTGCTCAGACACATAGCCCAGGGCAGCCTGCAAGGACAATTGCACAAGCAGCGGTTGAAAGCACTGTTTTGATGTGTCTTAATGTAGTGCTGTGAAATCTTTGATCCAGACATGGCCTTCACAGAGCAGCCGAGATGAATAAACCCAAGGCTTCTGATTCAAGTCTGATTCATATTTCATGTGCAGACTGCCAAGCGCACAGCATTCACATCCTGCCATCGGCCTTTGGGGCATGGCATGGTCCAGTCTGGCACACACTGCGGACTAGCATGAAGCTAGATGGCAGAAGTACTTTTGACCCCAGGCAACTGGCACAATAGGACAGGCTGCCCCAAATACGGACATGCCACAATGCTGCACGATCGGACAGAATGAATGACATGTCTAGCCGTGCTTATTTTCCTGGCGACCCCAGCAGATGCAGCCACTCCGGCAACGCCCACGCACCTGCAGCAATGCTGATAGCCGCCCCGGTCGCAAACTGCCATTCTCGTCATACACCAAGTCACGCAGAAGGGCAGCAGTCCCGCTGCCGTCATCGCGCAACACCTTACGAGCAACGAACGGATACGCCTGCATCACATGGCACAGCAAAGACAAGTGGGCCACAGAGGTCCAAGGCACCACACACGGTTGCGCAGAACTAGAAAGCATGGAGGTAAGGCACCTCAGCAAGCGGGCCTAATGCAGTTCATTCCAGCCCAAATACACACTATCATGTGTGCCATTCTTCGACCATGTCAGCCACCACGAACCCACCTGTGCTACCATCTGATAGTTTGGGTCTGCTGTGAGAGCAATACCCTCCAGTGTGGCCACACTCCGGGCTAGCAATGACATGTACGGAGGCACTGAGAATGGAATTTCAAGCGTTGTAGTCAACAAGTCTTGGGATAGAGCCTACAGCAGGCAACAAAACACACCAACATACCAGGTTGTGTTCAACACAAATCATAGTAGCTACCAAGCACTGCAAGCCTATATAAGGTGTCCCCTGATTTCTGTAGAGAAACAGTACATACATGTTTTGTGCAACAGCAGTCGTGGGTCCTTGCACACTCGAGCAGGACACAAATTTGATAAAATGCATGGTGTTGGCGTTTGGCACCATCCACCAGGCTCAGGAGTTTGTTGATAGCACCACAGTGTCAGCAACAGCTGATGGGCTTCAAGCCCATGACACGTTGGCAGTGTTGTTGTTCATTCATGCCAAGTGTGCACAGCACAACCTACGCACCTGGAAGTTGAAAGCCTTGGCACCTCCGCCCCTCAAGTATGGACCCAATACACGCTCCATAACAGGAATGATAACAGCCCTGCAGCACCAGCACCCCACAGATGTTGCCGACACTACAATTACATGCAATTATATGCTGCGATCAGCAAGGAGGACCATGACTGTACCTCTGACAACATACAACATGCAAACAACCGGTGGTCTACCCTTCAAGGGTCGTAAATATCAAGGAATAGATAGTTGTTCGAATCCTGTCAAACATCAGGTGCGGGGCCGATGGCCAGATGGCTATGGCTGACTAGCAGCAATCCCAACATGCAGACGATATGGATAGACCAGCACAGCGCCACAGTAACACAGAAACGAACCAGATGCGTGCAAGGCCAGTAACAAACGACCCACCTATTGGCATCAGCTGGTAAGAACTCCAAGTCAATGAAATCATCCACCAGTGCCGCCCAATTCCTGTTCGCCAGGTGTATGGTAGCTGACACCATAGCTGCCCTGTCTTGTGCAGGAATCTCAGCAACGAGCCCAAAGTCCAAGAGAGCAAGCTTGCCGGCATGCGGACCCTCAGTCACCTACACAACACATGATTGGGCAGAGAGGGTGGTTGTGTCAGAGGCTATCAACATGAGCAGACTACAAACCTGGGTGGCGACCCCTAGCACGGCACTGCAGCTTTGCCAGCGCATCTATCTAGTTGTATTGGCTCAGTCAC
>NSMO01001157.1:0-11097 GCA_002588565.1 Coelastrella sp. UTEX B 3026
CATCGCAGACACAGTCCTCAAGTCTGTTACTAACATAACAGATACCGTCGCCGCCGCCCTTCCAACTTCCCTAACTGCTAAAACCCCAGAAAGTAACATATCAACTAACGCGCAAGCAGTAACATATGCCGAACTCGCGGCAAGTGTATACAAGGCAACCGAAGAGGTTCTGGGGCCACTAAGCCTTGCAAATTTGATATTTGGGTTACAAGCAGTCGCCAAGCAGCACAAGGATCGGGGCTTAGTGTATCAGGTCCGCGGTGAACCGCTGTATGATCGGGAGCTGCTGGCACTGCTGCTGGAGGCGGCTGACCTGGCGTATGCAGCGTACAAGATTAACCCACAAAGTGCATGTGCAGTCAGCCATCTAAGGGTAAGGGGGTTGAGTATCGTATCTGGGGTCGGGAATGGAAATAATAAAACCCTGTGTCCTAACACAAAACCAATCGAGTTCAATGCAGTAAATGTTTATCTCAATTGGTAGCTGTAACAGCATCCTCAGCTGAGTACTGTACTGTTCAGCAGAAAACAGTATGTGCGGCGCAGCTTGTCCCTGCAGCTTTGCATGTTACAGTCAGATAGCCTAAACAAGCCACCGAGCAGTGTAGGCTCATACTGCTTTGACTCCCTTTGACTCCCGAGTTGAATTCAGTTGGCAATATCTTTCAACGTGTTGATACAAGGTCATATACACCAACATATATACCAATTACAGGTAAAGTAGCATCCAGCATTCAGTGCAATACCACCTTCCCACCTGTACTAATTTGAATTGAATAGGGCATTTTGTGCTGAGGTGCATTCCAGTTTGCTTTGTTTGTTTTAATCATTTGCGCCTTCCACCTGGGTTACGAAACCGTTTTCCACTCTGCTTTCTTGAGCCGAATGCTGCCACTGCTGCTGCTGCTGCCATGCTGTTCCTGTAGATGCACAACATCCGCAAGTTTGTCGCCCACAATACGAGATTGAGACCCGCATATTTCATAGCAGTGGACCACACACAGCAAACTATCATATGGGGTGAGTGGTGTCCGAGATGCAGCGGCAGCACTAGCAGCAGCAGGGGCAGCAGCGTGCTCAGCAGCAGCAGCTGCAGCAGTAACAGCAGGACAATTGGCTAGCCAGGGTTGACACTTTATTTGTACGGCAGGGATTATATGCAGCGGACCATCAACTGGGGTAAGCATAGCAGCAGCAGCACAACAGCTTTGCTATGACCAGAGCATCAGCAGCACGGGCAGCAGCACACCTAGCATCAGCAGGGGCAGCAGTAGTAGCAGGACAATCGGCTAGCCAGGGTTGACCCTGTACTTCAGAACAGGGGCCATCATCTAGGGGTAGGCATAGCAGCAGCAGCAGCAGCAGCAGCAGCAGCAGCAGCCGTGGCCTAGCAATGGTGTGAGGCATGATAGGGTGGCAGCAAAATGGCGATGCAGACGAATCAGGTGTGTTTGGTTTGAGTACAGCAGTCACAGACTGCAGTTGCAGCAGCAGCAGCAGCACCAGTGAAAATTCACTTAGGTCAACTTATTTATGTGTGCTTGATAGCTGTGGATCACACACACGCCAGGATCATACATGGTGGGCGTAGCAGCAGCAGCAGCAGCAGCAGCAGCAGCAGCAGTGTGAACCTGCCAAGGGTGAAAGAAGCTGGCACTTGCCTGTGTGACTCTGGCAGTCGCCAGGTTCTTGTGCGCTACCAAGACTGCTTACAAAAGCAGCAGTTCTCCGTATAGTATGCTTGCATCAGCAAGCGAACGACACCAGCCGCCACCCAGGCAGCTCCAAGGTTGGGTTTAGGGGTTAGGGGTTAGGGTCTAGGTTTTACGCTTTTTGGTTTAGGTCACACCCTGGCATTGGCTCCCCGTGATCTGAAGTATAGTAAACAGCAACGAATGACCTCAGTGCATGACTCCGATGCTGCTGCCGCTGCTGCTGCTGCATGTGTTTTGCAGCGATCCGCGGCACGAAGAATGTTTCGGACATTATAACAGACATCAGTGGCAGCAGCACGCCACTGGATGGGGGCAGAGTTCATTGGGGCATATTACAAGCGAGCAAGGTAACAAATTGTTTTGATCTACAATCAAGTTCAATTCAATTTTCAATATTGTTTGCTACCATTGCATTCATCATTGGGAGTTGTGTCATCAGGCTCGCTTTTCATCATTGATCAACTTGAGCTGTTGTCTCCTGAATCTGACAACCAAAAGGTTGTTCAGCAAGTGTAAGATCGTGCACAGCATGATTTATAACAGACATCAGCGACAGCAGCACACTGACGGGAGGCAGAGTGCATTCATACCACAAGCAAGCACGGTAACAGATTGTTGACATTCTTTGCAATCTCATCATTGTGAATGTTTGTCAACATCCAGTCCTTCCAATGTTAAGGAGGCCCACTTTTAGTCACTGGATTGTTTGGGCGTTAAGCAAGCGGCATTGTGGTCTCGAATGTCCGAGCCTGACGATGTTATTGTGTTTGTGAAAAGTGCAAGAGTGTGCACAGCAAGTGCCAGAACAGACATCAGCACCCCGCAAAAAAATTTTCATTGTTGTCCATTGCAGTTGTTTGCCAGACACCCATCTAGGCAGACATGTGAAGGGTTTCGTGCTGATTTCACTGCTGCTGCTGCTGCTGCCACAAGCCTTGCTGCGTGAAAAGTTGTCACATGTATCCACTATGACAAAGGCAAAATTTGGATGCAAGGTCCTGATGGTCGGCCTTTACGGGTTCAGGCTGTCAACCTTTTGAGGGATCAGACCTGTTCGAAAGCAGTGCTAAGTCCACTACTGCTGCCGCTGCTGCTGCTGCTGCTGCAGGCTTTGTTACGTGAGGAGTTGTTACATCTGTCCACCATGACCAAAACCGCACCCGGCTACAAGGTCCTGATTGCTGGCCATTACGGGTTCAGGCTGTTAGTTTTCTGTTTTATCAGACCTGTGGGAAACCAGTGCTAAATCTGCTGCTGCTGCTGCTGCTGCTGCTGCTGCTGCTGGTGGTGGTTATGCTGGAGTAGGCCTTGCTGCATGAGAAGTTGTCACATCTATCCAACATGAAAAAGCGACACCCGGCTACAGGGTCCAAATATAAACAATGCGGGTTCAGGCTGTCAGACCTCTGTTTGACCAGACCTGTGGGAAACCAGTGCCAAGTCCACTGCTGCTGCTGCTGCCGCAGGCCTTGCTGTGTAAAGTGTTGTCACATCTATCCAACATGACAAAATAAAGTCCAGCATATAAGGTCCTCATTATTGGCCTTCACCAACTGCGGCTGTTAGTTTTCTGTTTTATCAGACCTGTTCAAAAGCAGTGCTAAGTCCACTACTGCTGCCGCTGCTGCTGCTGCTGCTGCAGGCTTTGTTACGTGAGGAGTTGTCACATCTATCCACCATGACAAAATCCTCACCCGGCTACAAGGTCCTGATTGTTGGTCATAGCCTGGGCGGCGGTGTGGCGAGTATGTTGGCTTATCTGATAAACACAAGGTATGCTTACATGATAACCTCTACCTGCTGCTGCTGCTGCTGCTGCTGGGTGACCTGGCAGCAGTGGGGTGTTGCATTGTTTTCTGTTTCATGAGAGTTTGTTTCATGAGTTAACATGGTTGTGGTCGTTGCCGCGCTCGCTCTTGTTTATAGATGTGCATGCATCAATTGTCCGCGTACAGGCCATTGCTGTTGCCCCGCCACCGGCAGTTTTGTTTGAGACGCTGGCAGCAGCAGCAGCGGGACATGGATTTTGCAGTCCTTCCTTGGTTAAGCACCAACATATTGCTGTCTCGATGCTTTCCAATTGCAGGGCCTACATGCGCAAACAGTTGCGTAGTTGTCTAAATATCCAAGCCATTGCTGTCGCACTCCCTGCTGTTGAGTCACAATCACTGTCAACAGCAGCAGCAGCAGCAGCAGCAGCACATGACTTCTGAAGCCTTCCCTTGGTTAAGCACCACAATATTGCTGTACTGATGCCTTTCAATTGCAGGGCCTACATGCGATAACAGCTGCGTAGTTGTCTACGTATACAAGCCATTGCTGTCGCACTCCCTGCTGTGAGTCACAAACACTGTCAGCAGCAGCAGCAGCAGCACAAAAATTCTGAAGCCTTTCCTTGGTTAAGCACCACAACATTGCTTTATTGATGCCTTTCAATTGCAGGGCCTACATGCGAAAACAGCTGCGCTGTTGTCCAAGTATCCAAGCCATTGCCGTCGCACCACCAGCAGTTATGTCAGAGACACTGGCAGCAGCAGCAGAGCCATACACGACCAGCCTAATCTACAGTCACGACCCGATACCAAGGCTGAGCCCTAAAGCTGTTCAGAGATTACGCAATGAGCTATTGCAAGTGGATTGGACGGAAGAGTTACGCAGCACAATACTAGAAGCTGAATACACACAGGCAGGTTCACTTTATTGGCAGTAACATTCGCTTGGACAGGACCAGGGGTTAGGGGGGAGAGGGGGGGCCTATCTGGGCCCTACATGACATACTGACAACAGGTTTGATTTAAGCAATACGCTCAAATGCTGTTCAGTGCTTGAGCAATCGACTAAGACCAGTGCTTTGGATGGAAGACGTTTCTGTGGCACAATCTTGGAAGCCGAATATACACAGGCAGGTTCTGTATACTCCACTTTTGTGGCATTTAGACTGGCTGGGGAAGACTTGGGGGGGGGGGGGGGGGGATGGGTGCTGTCCGGGGATAACAAAGCCTAATGCAGTTACGTTTGTCAGCAAAGCATTACGCCCCAAGGCTGTTCAGAAGTTGTGTAATGACTGCTACAATTACGATTTGGACGGAAGACGTTCACGCGGCACAATTTTGGAAGCCGAATACACACAGGCAAGTTGTGTATACCGCTTTTTTCCAGCAATAACAGTGGCTTGGGCACACAGCGTTTCTCATCAGCACTGGCTAGCTAGTGTGCACTCACACAGCAAATACCTAGAGAAACAAACAATGACACTATTGCTGCTGCTGCTGCTGCTGCCATCGTCGTTGCGCGCAGGCCATCACAGCTGCCATCGAGTCTGCAGGTCATAACACAGCTCACGCAGCCAATCAGCTGCAGAAGCTGGCCAGTGAATTGTTACAAAGCAAACACATCCGGGACCTCACTGCTACATTGAATGCAGTAGTGTACGGCCGCAGCAAATCAGGCGGGACCACTAGTGACACCAGTGTCAGCAGATCTGGGACCTCTAGTGACACTACCGGTGTCAGCAGTTCTGGGACCACTAGTGACACTAGTAGCAGAATTAGCAGTGAGGTTTCCGGGACCACTAGTGACACCAGTCCTCCTGCTGCTGCTGCTGCAACTATGAGTCAGCAGCAGCAGCAGCAGCAAGTCAAAGGTGCTGCTGCTGATACCTCAGCACATGACTGGTGGCAGCAGCAGCAGCAAGATGAGCAGCGGCTGACTCAGCAGTGGCAGCAGCAGGTGTCGCAGTGGCAGCAGCAGCAGCATCAGGATCAAGTTGACGTCATACGGCGCTGGATGGATGACGTAAGTATCATCCACGCATTCCATCGTATACTGAATACATAAGGCATCTACAGTAAGGGTCTTGGTGTATTGCCTGCGTATGTCAAGGGGGATGATATGTGTGTGACTTCATGGGCGCCTTCACTGTGGCACACAATCGAGGAGACCAGAGGGTTGGCGTGTCACGGACCATTGTAAGCTAACGGCTAGATGACGTGTTTCCTCAAATGCATATGTATACATATGCGCTATAGCACTATGGCCCATCGGCCCAGCGCCCCATTTCAGAGGCGGGAACAACAGCACCCAAATCAGTGATTCCATCACTGCCATACTTGCATCCAAGGCGCAAACCCCAAGCATCCATCAAATGCCGAGTGATCCCACAATGCATGTATTGTTTGATCTTTGACAAAGTGCAAGAAATATTTGAAAAGGGACCTGTGTTCATTCTGTAATGACTGCACAACTACAGGTGTCCAAGCAGCTGCTACCATTTGTCAAAGGAGAGATTCTCCGGGATGCAGATATCTCAAAAGTTGCAGATGCCGCTGTGCAAAGCCTAAACATCAGCCTGAGGCAACTTGGCAGCAGCAGCATTGGCAGCAGTATCGGCAGCAGCCTGGCGCATGTCGGCAGCAGCATTAGCAGCAGCATTGGCAGCACATGGCGTGGCAGCGGCAGCGGCAGCAGCAGCAGGTGGGAGAACGCTGTAGATGCTGCTGCTGATAGTTTGAGCGAGGGAATGCAGCAACTGCGGGGACTGCTGCCAGGATCGGATGGCAGCAGCAGCAGCAGCGATCGGCAGCAGTCTGACGGCAGCAGTGCGTGGGGCAGGATGATGACCGTCTTCTCGAATTCTGGGCAGCTATCGATCAGCAGCAACGGCAGCAGCAGCACTGGGCCTGCTGACTCCATGCTGCAATGGTTGCGTGGCAGAGGATACCAGCAGCAGCAGCAGCAGCAGGCGATCACTGGCAGCAGCAGCAGCAGCAGCAGCAGCGGTGGTGATGATCCTACCCTGCGTGACAATGCAGAAGCAGCCCTGGCAGCAGTCACAGCAGCAGCAGCACAGGCAACAGCAGCAGCAGGGGGGATCATGCCTGCGATCTCCCAGTCTCTTAGCAGCAGCCCATTTAAAGGGGAATCATCGGCATCTGCTGCTGCTGCTGCTGCCACCGGCAAAGACCCAGCTCCAGCAGGTGTTGCTGCTGCTGCAGCACCGGCAGCAGTGATAAACTTGTATCCCCCTGGGAAGCTACTGTTTTTGATGCGGCAGGATGCTGCTGCTGCTGCTGCTGCTCCTTCCAGCAGCAAGATGCAAGATCAGGAATGGTTGGAGGATCAAGCTGCTGGTGGCAACAGCAGCAGCAGCGGCAGCAGCAGCAGCAGCTGTGAGGAGACTCACTTGGGGAGACATCGACACAAGTTGGCCAGCCACGCCTCAGCAGCAGCAGCAGCAGCTGATAGTGAATCTGTTGATAAGTTAGATCCTCAACATGCACACAACGGCGGCAGCAGCAGCAGCAAACATACACACCTGATCCACCAGCAGCAGCAGGACAGCAGGCTGCACAGCAGAGCAGCAAAAGCAGTCCAAGCAGCACTGTCTCAATACAGCAGCAGCAGGCAGCAATCTGGACACCAAGGTTTGGTTCCTGAGCCACAGCTGTTACACAAATGGACAAATTGCAAGCATGTCTTGATCCAGGCGGAACGGCAAGGCCATTTTGATCAGTTGGTGCTTCATCCTGATATGTTTGAGGACCATCGGACTAGAAGTTATAGGGCGGCTCTGTTGGATACTCTGAAAAAAGTGACACAGGCAGATGCCAGGGGGTAGGACCAGCTCTACAGAGCCAAGGCTTTGTGTTGTACTGCTGCCGGTTGGTGCCGCATTGCTAGTTGTAGTCAACAATGGGCAGCAGCGAACAATCAGCTGAAAATGCTCGGTTTGCAGTCAATTCATGGCTGCAGTATGGGCTTTGTATTGCAGATGCGTTATGTCGATGTAAGCAGATGCTACGTGGTGGCAGTATGAATAATCAGCAAAGGCCCTTCTGGCCGCCGAGGCGGAGTTCACGTTTCAGCTCCGCTGCTTTTGGCAAAGAGGTTTGTGACCAGAGCATGTGACAAAGAACAAGACCATTGCCCCAGTAGGTGACTTGGTGGCTCAGCCACACTGGCACACCAAGATTAGGCCACTCTCAGGGGCGCCTAGCCTGGAATTGCCAGGTTTGGCTGGGTTACTTTTCAAAAGAGCCCGGCTCAGTGAGGCTCACCGTGAGGCTGGCACGGCATGCCATTGAGACGCCCGCCATTGTTGATAAGCCAACAAAGCTGGGGCTGTCTAGGTCGCCAATACAACCATCAGTGAGCTCAATTTGGACCCGTAGTGGGCCACAACTCACCCAACAGGCAGTGCCAGAACAGGCAATACAACTGCTGCTGTGCATGCCAAACGATGGTCGGCACACTCACAAGGGGCAAACACCCTAGTTCGTATGTCCCTATGCGGCAGTAGTAGCCACCAGTGCCTCCAGATGCCGCGGCTGCTGGCAGACAGGCAGCTTCCCGAACCAAGGGGCAGCATTGTACTTGCGTGTCGCAAATGAACATCATGCCGGCAGCTCCAACCAGCCTGGCTGCCTCAAAGCAATAATGGAACGTAAACGAAGTATACCAAGGGTCTGTGGGGGATAATCAGCCGTTGTAGGAAGCAAGAAAACCAGATTCCGTTCCTTGAAGGTCGGTCGAAGGTCGCCCCGCCGCATGGACATATTGCACATAGGAGCAGCTCTCAAAGCCCAGAAACTCAATCAGAACCTCCACGGGCTATATAAGCTCGTATCAGGGCCTTTCCCGGGCCAGCAACGCTTGAAACTATACAACAAGCTCAGAGCGCACATACAGATTCTTCACGAGCCAAGACGCCCAGAACATATATAGTATTAGCTTCTGAGTCAATTGGCAGTGCGTGAACTCAAGCAAGGGCCAACATCAGCGGACCCAATGGCCAACACATTCGGCATCAGTGCCGATGACCTCAATACTCTAAACTCGGTACGCTTGCGCACCAGAGTTCATCTAATACAGTACCTCAGTAGTCTTGAACAGCATTACGGCCATGCATGCGCCCGCAGCAAAAGTAGGACGTGACAGTTGCGTGGTAGTAGCAGCGTTCCTAACTTTAGGACGCCACACGTCTCGTTCCGCAGGAGAAAGACTCTACAACACTCAACAAAACGTATGGAGGGGTGCCTGGCCTCGTCAGAGCCTTAGCAAGCGACCCTAAGGCGGGCTTGACCGACGGCAAGTCAGTCGAGGCTCACAGGCAGACGTTCGGCGCCAACCAGTACAAACAAGTCCCGCCCAAGTCATTCTTTGCTATATTATTTGAGGGATTCAAGGACCCTGTGATCCTTTTGCTATGCGCAGCAGCTACGGTAAGCCGAAACAAAATTTCACGTGTGCTTCAACTGCAGCACACCCCGCCCTCCAGCCTGATTGCTCCACCTTCCGACTATGCTGGCATATGCATGCAACAGTCTGCGGGGCTAGCAGATCGAGTTTGTTCGGCGGCACAGTGCGTTCGAGGCAGTAACACGCCAGCACCAACCCCCATGGCAGCGGCAGCAGCAGCACCAACCTTGGACAGTAGTAACATCAGGGCACAGCACTCGTGCGACCCAGTCATGCATGCTGCATGAATATGAGGCCAGCGAGTAATCAACCTCCTCACTGTTGCATGCATCCAGTCTGGCCATCATTGCAACTGCATGCACTGCATGCTTTCCTTTTCCACCCGGCAACATAACCCATGTTGCCAGTGACTGTACAAGCAAAGCCTGTACTGTATTTGCTTGGCATTGCTTGCTGCATGTTGCTGTATGTGTCATGGACTCTTATGGTTCTTGCTGCCGGTGCTGCACTGACCTTACTCTCCTTGAGATCTGCTTGTGGTTCAACGATTACTGACAATCTCCTGCTGCTGCTGCTGCTGCTGCCCTGCTGCTGCTGCAGTTGTCTACTGTCCTAGGAGGAGCCATCCCCGAGGAGCGTCATGAGAAGAAATGGATCGAGGGAATTGCTATCTGGGTGGCAATATTTCTGGTCACATTCGTCAGTAAGTGTGTAGGCTTGCTTTAGTGTTTTTTAACCATGCGTGTCCTGGGGTGAGTTGGGTTGTGTGCTGCTTGGGTTTAGTGAGCATACAGGGTTTAGTTCTGCGGTTGTTTCAATTGCGCTTGCCAACTGTTTTGAGTAAGCAAGCAAACCCTGGACCCAATATGCGTGCTATCGTGTTGTTATCGTTCTGTTCATAGAATCGCGCGTGTTACACAATCATACTGCTGTGATGTGTGTATGCTGTGTGCAATGCATGAAGTGACTGCTGCTGCTGCTGCTGTTGTTGTACAGGTGCTATCAATGATTACCAAAAGGATCTCCAGTTTAGGAAGCTGAATGCACAGAAAGACGTGATAGAAGTCAAAGTTATACGAGGGGGACAAACAGCACTCATCAAAAACACCGATGTGGTGGTTGGCGATGTGTTGATACTTGACACAGGTAAAGCTAGCAGCAGCAGCAGCAGCAGCAGCAGCGAAATTTGGCAGCAGCAGCAATGACATTTGGCAGCAGCAGCAATGAGAATTGGCAGCGGCAGCAATGAGGCTTGGCTTCGGCAGCAGCAGCAGCAGCATCGTTTGTTGCTAACGCTGTTGTCGAAGAGCCCTTTTGTCTTATGTTTCACAGACGACATGATGTACTGGTGAATCCTGAACTCATCACAATTAAATCCGCTTCTGCAAACAAGCGATCCTTTCGTGCTTGCTCCTGCTGCTGCTGCTTTAGGCGATAAGGTCGTGGCCGACGGCGTGGTGGTTGAGTCCTTTGGGCTTGTTCTTGACGAGGCATCACTTACTGGTGAATCCGACCCAATCAAGAAGAATGAGGAAGATCCATGGTGCAGATCAGGAACACAGGTGGGCAGGGACCGAGACAATGAAGCTGCAGCCCTTGCTACCGTCTATGCACCACTAGCAGCAGCAACTTGATTGCTCTTGTGATGGGGCCTGCAACTATTTGCCGACGTCCTTCGTGGACGCCAGCTGTTGATTGGCTCCGTAAATATTGGTCATAGGTGGTCTGCTGCGCGTATGGCTGCTGCGTGTTCCGCACTGGTTGGTGGTTGTTCCTGTGCAGAACACCTTCGCATAGCAGGCCGAGTGCTGCTGTTACCACAGCTGTGGTTGCTGATGCTGCCAACGCCATTGCCGCTGCATTTAGTGCCTTATACCAAAGCCTACCTGCTGTTGCTGCTGCTGCTGTTGTTATGACAGGTATCAGAAGGCAGCGGCAAGATCCTTGTTACTGCTGTTGGTGAGGCGAGTGAGTGGGGTAAAACAATCAGCCTGGTTACAAGCTCAGGAGATGAACAGACACCACTACAGGTAAATAACAGGCACTTGACACAGACCAACACAAACGGTGTTTTGAAATAAAGAAAGAAAGGGAGAGGGAAGCTATGATAGTTACCTCACCATGTAATTCGGTACTGTCCACACCAAGCTACAAATGTGTGTATATCAGTAACTTCACGAGGTGT
>NSMO01001157.1:11107-21816 GCA_002588565.1 Coelastrella sp. UTEX B 3026
CAACTGTTTTGAGTAAGCAAGCAAACCCTGGACCCAATATGCGTGCTATCGTGTTGTTATCGTTCTGTTCATAGAATTGCGCGTGTTACACAATCATACTGCTGTGATGTGTGTATGCTGTGTGCGATGCATGAAGTGACTGCTGCTGCTGCTGTTGTTGTTGTTGTACAGGTGCTATAAATGATTACCAAAAGGATCTCCAGTTTAGGAAGTTGAATGCACAGAAAGACGTGATAGAAGTCAAAGCTATACGAGGGGGACAAACAGCGCTGATCAAAAACACCGATGTGGTGGTTGGCGATGTGTTGATACTTGACACAGGTAAAGCTGGCAGCAGCAGCAGCAATGATGTTTGGCAGCAGCAGCAATGAGGCCTGGCTTCGGCAGCAGCAGCAGCTTCGGTTGTTGCTAACGTTGTTGTTGAAAAGCCCTTTTGTCTTGTACTTCTTCAGACATGATGTACTGGTCGGTAGGGAATGTGAAGTTGCCCAGACACACACACATTACCCTCCCTTAACTTACGCTAGTGCTCTCTTGAAAGCGCTATGCGGAGCTCATTCATTCGTTCATGTACCGGTGAACTCTTGAACTCATCACATTCAAATCCGCTTCTGCAAACAATCGATCCTTGCGTGCTTGCTCCTGCTGCTGCTGTAGGTGATAAGGTCGTGGCTGACGGCGTGGTGGTTGAGTCCTTCGGTCTTGTGCTTGACGAGGCATCACTTACTGGTGAATCTGACCCAATCAAGAAGAATGAGGAAGACCCATGGTGCAGATCAGGAACACAGGTCAGCAGGGACTGAGACAATGTAGCATGTTTGTACTTCTTTTGTTTCATTGCGATTTTGCCTTCATGACCTAGCCAGTCGCCTGATTTTTGGGGGCAGTGCTGACATCATTTGTTGTCAACATATGCTTTCATGAGACTGGCATCTACAATCGCCTGGATTCAGAACAGCCAGGGATCTGAGCCAAAAGTCATGCTGGGGAGTGCCGGCAGCACTGTTTTCAGCACCTCCTGCTGCCTTGTAGCTGTGTTTCTGATGTCCCATCTGCAGCTACTGCCACTGGTCTATTCACCACTAGCAGCAGCAACGGACGATTGTTCTTTTCATGAGGCCTGCAATCAAATCTTTTCATGAGGCCTGCAATCAAATTTGGTTTTCTTTTCATGGTGACCAGCAGGTGGTTGGGCCTTGAGATATTACTCGATAGGCGGTCTGCTACTTGTAGCCGTCATACGGCGAATATCAGTAGTTGTACGTCTTCGATTGGCGCCCATTCAGCAGGGCGGATAAAACCCCAAGTGCTGCTGGTACCACAGCTGTTGCTGCTGATGCTGCCAACGCCATTGCAGCTGCATTTACTGCCTTATATTGAAGCCCTGCTACTGCTGTTGTTGTCATGACAGGTATCAGAAGGCAGCGGCAAGATCCTTGTTACTGCTGTTGGTGAGGCGAGTGAGTGGGGTAAGACAATCAGCCTGGTGACAAGCTCAGGAGACGAACAGACACCACTACAGGTAAATAACAGGCACTTGGCACAGACCAACACAAATATGGTGTTTTGAAAGAAAAAAAGGAGAGGGAAGGTATAGTAGTTACCTCACCATGTAATTCGGTACTGTCCACACCAAGCTACAAATGTGTGTATATCAGTAACTTCACGAGGTGTACAAACAGATTCCAGAAGGACAACTGCCACATCTACAGTCACAATAACATGGTCATCAACCACGGCTGTCAATGGTCCCCTAATGTTGGATAAAGCCGCTTGCTTCATCACCCTGCTGCTCTTTCATGATAACAACTTCTGACTCATTGTCTGCAGCATCACCCGCCTGAAACACAAAACTTCAAACGATAGCCATTGTGTGTTGCTTGCCATGCTGCAGGAGAAGCTGGGTCATGTTGCCGCCACAGTTGGCAAAATTGGTGCCACGGTTGCCGCTACCTGCTTCCTCGCCCTGCTGATCAAGTGGTGCGTCGTCAACAGAGGGTTCCCACTCGATAAGATCAACCAGAATGGACCTGTGCAGGTGCGTAGTACACATTTTATGCTGGACATGGACATCTTGCATGATGATAGTGTGAGCTATTCTGCTGATGTCCTGTTGATCACATGGTGTGCTGTCTCAGAGGGTTCCTGCTTGATGAGTTCAATTAGAATGGGCCCGTGCAGGTAAGTACCTCACAGTGAATATAAAGTTGGGACTGTTCTGCTGCTGTTGTTCTACTTCTTGTGTGCTTGGGACTGTTCTGCTGCCGTTTTTCCACTCTTTGTGTGCTTGTTGCGTCGCTGATGTGCGTTTTTTTTTATGTAACGTTAGACAACAAGCATCACCCTGGTGATTTTCCTGTTGACCAAGTGAGGTGTGGTCAACGGAGGATGTCATGGATGTCATGTTGATAAGATTGCCCAGACTGGACCAGTGCAGGTGCGTAGTACACAGTATTTTTGGAATGTTCTGATGCTGTTTGTTTACTGTTTGTGTGCTTGTGTGTTGCTGGCGTTGCTTTGTTACTTCTGGTCATCATTCGTGGCTGGTCGATAACAACCTCTCCCCCCCGCCCCCCCCCCGGGCGCGACGACGACCAGCATCATCTAGCATCGTGCTCCGGGTCTTCGCCTCACGTTTCCTGCTCCTGCCACCGCTGCTGCGTTGCAGTTCTTCCTGTACAGTGTGACCATCATTGTTGTGGCTATCCCAGAAGGCCTCCCCCTGGCTGTCACAATGGCACTGGCGTTCAGCATGAAGAAGATGATGAAGGACCAGAATTTTGTCAGGTAGGAATAGGTGTGGTACATATGGTGGGGTTAGTGGGTTGCCGCTGACTGCAGCGCATGAATAGCCAGAGCACCCCCCTGCTGTCAGCTATGATCTAGTGGTGGTTCCTGGTGGTTCCTGGGTTATGCGATTGCCGCAGACGCCTCCATCAATCTGTGCCCAGACGGTGGGTACTGTACATCAGAGATAAGGGAGCTTTACAACACTGCTGTTGTTGTTGACGCTTTGTTTGTCAGAGCCCCTGGCTGCTTGCAAGGCCATGGGATGCTCTACAGCAACATCTCAGCTTGTTGTTGTACTACCTGTTGCTTCGTTGACAAGTTTGTGGTGGGGCTGCTGCTGCTGCTGCTGCTGCTGTCATACAGAAACCTGTAGATCAGCACCCTCATGTGGATCTACTATGGGGCCTGACATACCTCTTTGCTGGTGCTGCTGCTGCTGCTCTTACACACAGGGTTCTAGCAGCCTGTGAGACCATGGGTGGTGCCACAGCAATCTGCTCAGACAAAACTGGTACCCTGACCGAAAACCGCATGACAGTCACAGAAGGGTGGTTTGGCGGTCAGCACATCCCCCACGCCCCGACAGCTGATGAAATTCACCCTGAACTTCGCAGTCTGCTGGAACTGAACTTCGCCCTGAACAGCAAGGCGTTCTTGATTGAACATGGGGCCGACTTGGTGGAGTTTGTGGGAAATCGGACGGAGTGTGCGTTGTTGATGCTCGGCCGGAAGTGGGGCGCAAGCTATCAGGGTTTGAGGGACAAACACCAGCCTGAGATTGCACAGGTAAGTCATCAATGGCAAATATCTCAATTCAAAGGTGTGTTGAATATAGCACTGCTTTCTGGTGGCGCTTGCCCCCCTCTTTACTGCCTTGACACTGGTCTCTGACAGTCAAAGGCTTTCCTACTTTGTTACTTGTGCTGGGGTACAACCTTTTAGGTATGCTTGCTTGATCATATGTGGTTGTTTACTGTCTGTACTGTACAAGTGTTGTTTCACAGGTCCAATCTCATGCTGCCGCTGCTGCTGCCGCTGCTCCTGCTGCCATGATCTCCAGATGTATCAATTCACATCCGCCAAGAAGATGGCCAGTATTCTACTCCGCACCCCCGACAACCTGCTGTTGCTAAACAAGGGCGCAGCCGAGTGGGTCCTGCAGAAGTGCGACAAAGTCGCGATCGCGTCGCCTTCATCCGGCGCGGTCGTAAACCAGCCTTTGGATGATGCCGCGCGTGCCGAACTTATGCAAGTCGTCGTCAATATGGCATCGCGCGGCTTGCGATGCATTTGCTTGGCGGTTCGCGAGTTGCCGCATGAAGACAGCGCTCGGCCGGTGGATTTCTTCGAGGACTCTGCAAACCTCGACCAGCAGATGACAGCTGTTGCTATTGTCGGTGAGTTGGTTGGCGTATTCCTTTGCTTGTTTGATCGGTTCTGCGCTTCACCACAACACAACAGTCCAGCAGTTGGGACAGCTTCTGGATCTTTTGCAGGGTCTTTGCAGCAGCAACAACTGTCAGCCAATTTGGCGCATCATGCCCACATAGCAACACGGGAAGCCCAGATCTTCAGGCCACCGTGGCACACAAAACACCCCATTCTTGATGCAGATCTAGTACTGACCACTTTCTGCTGTTACTACCGTAGGCATCAAGGATCCTGTGCGTGCTGAAGTGCCAGCTGCTGTTGCCACCTGCCAGAAAGCCGGTATCCATGTCCGCATGGTCACTGGCGACAACATCCACACCGCCCGACACATCGCCCGTGAGTGTGGCATCTTGACTGAAGGTGGTGTTGCGCTGGAGGGGCCTGAGTTCAGGAATATGCCAATTCAGGAGCTGCTGCCGCTGGTGCCGAAGCTACAGGTATGCATGATTTTCGTGCATTGGTCTGGCACTGTGTGGGTTACTAAATAATGTGAAAGCGGTGCAGTATTGATAAAGCTGCTGCCACTGGTGCCGAAGCTGCAGGTGTGCATGGCTGGCACTGTTTGTTCCACAGAATGTCAAATATTACAAGTATCACATTTGTACAAAGAATTCAAGAGTCGGGGACGATAAATACACAGCCCAGCACGGCTTGGTCCCTGATTCCTTGTCCTCAGGCTCGCTTTCTGACAGTTCTTGAATGTGCTGTCTGTGAATGGCCGGCTTAGCAAGCTTGTTGACCGACTTGAATATTCACCAGGTGCCTGTGGCAGCCTTCGTGAATTGTACACAGCACAAATGCTTTTTTCACTGTTTAGTTGCTGACTATCTAAATGATGGCACCAGTCTGACAAACTGCCTTGTCTCATGTATTGTGTTCTCAGGTGTTGGCCCGCTCTAGTCCCGAGGATAAGCTGACACTGGTGTCACTCCTCAAGCACCACGGCGACGTTGTGGCCGTCACCGGTGACGGAACCAATGATGCTCCGGCATTGAAAGAGTCCGACGTCGGACTTGCTATGGGTATCGCCGGGACTGAGGTGGCAAAGGAAGCAGCAGATATTGTCATTCTGGATGACAACTTCAGCTCTATCGTCAAGTAAGTGTTTTGAACACACAGTTGCGAATTGCATCTGTGTGCAGTTGGGTCTATAGTACCGGATGCTAATGTTTGGCAGATTCAATGTGAACACAGTGAACACTGCTCTTGAGGTTGTGTGGTTTCGTGACTCAGCAGCTCTGCTGAGTCAGGCAGACACACAACCTCAAGAGCAGTGTTGACCTCAACTTTTGTGATACTTGCTGCGTTGGAGGTTGTTATTTTGCTACTGATCACACAAGCAATAGAGTGGTGTCTGTGCCATTCAAGACATGGTTCCGCTGGCTGCAATCTTCCTGCAGGTCTGTGCTGTGGGGCCGCAGCGTGTTCACCTCGATCCGGAAGTTCCTTCAGTTCCAGCTCACGGTGAATTTTGTAGCCCTGATTGTCTCCTTCGTTGGAGCCCTCATTGGAGGCCGTATGCCCCTCAACGTCCTGCAGCTTCTCTGGGTCAACCTGATCATGGACACGCTCGGCGCGCTCGCGCTCGCCACGGAGACCCCGTCGCCGAAGTTGCTCGATGCCAAACCGGCGGGCCGCTCGGAGCCGCTGATCAACGGGAAGATGTTCAAGCATATCGTGATGCAGGGCTTCTATCAGATATTCTGGATGTTTTTGTTCCTGTACGGCCTGCCGACGCTGCTTCCCGCCCAGTACGGCTACACTCCGCAGTGCGCGCTCTACGCGCGCGACTCGGACGTCACGCCCGGCGTATCGGTATGCGTGCAGACAGGCATCGCGCAGGGGCTCAGTCAGCCCGACGCTCAGCAGTATTGCAGCTACATTACAGAGTGCGGGATGCCCTGCGGCAGCAGCAGCAGCAGTTCAGCATGCCCCGCAGATGTTCGTGCTGCATTGTGCCCAGGCGATGCTGGGGATTGTGCTGCATACCAGTCATTCAGGTGGGTGGTTCACTCGGCAAATCACTGATTGACTACGTACACACCATGTTTGAGGACAGTGTACTATCCTTTCCATGAGCTTCGCAGTTGCAGTGCCAATCTGCGCTGCATGTTGTGGGTGGTGCGCACATTGTCAGCACACGTACCGTGCAACATTCATCTGGTGTGCATCACAGTGAGGGCACAAGGCAACTGTAGGTGCAAATTTGCTGACCTATCAACAGATCATCTCATATCATCAGATTGTCCTGACTCAAAACCGTGTTCGTCCATGCTTTGTGCCTGCTACACAGGTCCCTGCAGTCTAAGCTGGATACTGTCGTGATGCATCAGCATGACAAGGACTTCTTGAAGATCGCATCACTGCTCTTCAACACATTCATCTTTGCACAGGTAAAGCAAGTTGCATGGTGGCTGATTGTTTGAGTGTTGGGTTGGTCCTTGCAGTATTGTAAAGTTCCATCTTACAAACACCTTTTCTCTGATTTGTCGAGCACAGACTGACCAATCCTTGCATAGCACCCACTTCCGTCGGTGATGATGTGTGTGACACAATGAATTGCTGCTGCTGCTGGTTTTGCTGGGTGCTGCTGCTCTGTGGTGCATGGTGCCAGAGTGCGTCATACCTTGAGCTATGTGGCAGTCAATGTCATGACCTCGGGCTAATCGCCACAACAGCCATCATCATATAATGTAGAGTAAATCACCTTTGTGTATAGTACCTAACCTCTGTGTCCAACAATATCCGTGCTATTTGTTTTGTGTAGATCTTCAACCTTGTGAACAGCAGACGTATCAATGATGAGTACAATGTCTTTGAGGGCTTACACAAGTCAACATGGTTCTTGGTCATTCTGGGAGTCATCATATTCTGCCAGGTGGGAATTTGCAAATATGGGCCATACATTGAACAGCCTGTCAGTCATTCTGAATGCAAAGCTGAGTGAGCTTGGAAACCGTAACTGAAACTGAGCTTCATCCACCCTGCTACGCTGTGCAGATCATCAGCGGTGTTTCATAGTCTGTGGATCTCTGGTTGGTTCCTGCACTGAGGTGCAGCTTGGTGGCTTGACATTGGTCGCTCAACATCTCCTCAGCTTGGAGGATAGAGTGTGCTGTTGTGTTGCTGTCAGTCCGACGTCAACGCTCAGATTGCTGCTGCTGCTGCTGCTGTTACAGGTTATGATCATCAACTTCCTGGGCTACTTCTTCAAGGTGCAACCCTTGGCATGGTGAGTAAACAGGGTGGTTGACTGGTGGTTGGTTCACTGTGGTGTCAACAACAGCAGTGGCAGCAGGACTACGGGTTTGTCAGAAAGTTGCCAGACTGCCTGATCATGTTTGTGGGTGATTGGTTCAACGACTGTTGTGACTGGCCATCAACTGTTGACGACATGATCAGAACAGCGTGAGCTGCCGCCCAACAGGAGGTTGCGGTATGCTAGACGCCACTTCATACTCTGCAGCTAGGCGTTGAGGAAGTGTCTGCTTGCTGCTGCTTGCAAGTGCTTGGGAGTCGATAAGCTGCATCATCTGTTCATGCAAATCTGAAATAGCTGTTGCTGCTGCTGCTGCTGCAGGAATGAGTGGCTCATAAGCATTGCGATCGGTGCTGGGGCAATGATCTGGAGTTTCATCGTACGTTTCGTCAGCAGGAACATTGGATGTGGTTGCGGCCCAGCAGGAGCAGCGATCAGCAACAGACTGGCAAAGATGAACGAGGTCAAATCCAAACACATGATTGCAGCACATGCCATCTACGCGCGTAAAGATGACCTCACAGTTCATGATGCCGTCAGTCTAGCCCGCGGCAATGCTGCTGCTGCCGCTGCTGCTGAGGCAGCAGCAGCAGACCAGAAGAAAGAGAAGCGGAAGCTTTGGGAGCGAAAGGGCCGGGCGGGTAGAAGAGAGGAGAGGACACTGAGCGGCAGGAGTGATAGCGCTGGATCATTGGATCAGGTCTAGATGAGTTGTGCACAAGCATTTATATATTTCATTTATGGGCTAGGCTAATGGACACGTTGGGCGGGTTGGTTAGCATTGTTACCAGTATGGTTGTGGCATAGTGCTGGTCCTGCACGTTGGCATGAGGATGTTGGTGTAGATGGGTCTATACCTGCTTCTGCTACATGGCAACAAATAGTTTCCTATGTCAATAGGGCATGGGATAGCAAAGTTTTTTCCTGGGTAGTGCTGAGTTGATTGAATCTTGAAGAGTGCGTAGGCCTGCTTGCCTGTAGGCTGCAAGGCTCGAGGGTGCAATGAAATGCTACGGCATATCTTCTGTGCTGGTGTCTGCATATCTATCTTGTGTGATACTTGGCAAAGATAGTTCACAGAGAAGCCTCGTATGCAGCAGTGGACGTGTTAACTTGGCGATGTCCACTTTTCAATGTTGCGATAACACTACTGATGTGTGGTGTTGGGTAGGGTATTCATACTGACGCCCCATATGATTGGGACGTCGTTTGTGTGAACCTTAGCACCTCAGCAAGTGCAGGTTTGGCAGCTTGTGCGTTAGTATGTGATGGTGTTTGACCAGTTGGTGCGAAGAGTGGAGATGCCAACAAAGGAGTGCCAGCACTTGGAGTGTATACACTGCCACTGACTGGGTTTTGGTGGAAGGGTGCCTGATGTTGTGTCACTGGGGTTCAATTCCTGTGTTTTCATGATGTGCCAAGCACAAGTCAGTGGTTGTCGGTGTTCAACAAGGCTGTTCTCCTGAGTCTTTACTGCAATGCTGAGTCTTTCGTACAGTGATAAGGATCCTCAATATGCTGTTTGCGTGGCTATAGCTTTAGTGGCGGCATAAGTCGTTGCTCTTTGCGGTGATGTCCTCTATGATTGGTGGTATACACAACCTGTATAGTACCTGTGTGCTTCCGCCTGTGCTGCATGCTTGTTTTTGCAATGTATATAACAGAGTCTCATGAGGTTTGCACTTCTGTTATGTTAGTAAAGTCAGCTGCGCAGTGCCCTGCCATTTGCATGGCCTTGCATGAGGGGTGTGGCTGTTGGATTGGGAGATGCCATGTTTGTAATCATCATCATCATTACATGCTTTGACATGCTTGTAGTAAGGTGTGAACCTATACCGAGTACGGCATTGCTGTCAGATTGGATCGTAAACCTAATCCTGCAGTATGATCATACTTCATGAAAGTATGCTTTGGGGCAGTGTTGCGTACTAGCTTGTGTCCGTATTAGCATGTGTGGGGTGGTCGAGTGATGTATACAGTTGTTAGCTGCTGAGTTGCAGCTTACAGACAGTTCACGCCATGGCCATAGAGCTATGGTTGGTGGGTAGCTTATATATACAGTTCACGCAAGGAACTCAATGCACAGTGTGCGGATGCGCAAGAAACTCAATCGTATGACAGTCTTACAAACTAGTGTCTGCCGGGTCTTGTTGCTTACATGCTCCTGAGGCTTCCAGCTTAGTAATGGGATGTGGAGGCTCGCTGAGTATGCATTGCAGGCTCCACTATATTGACGGTATGACATTGACGACATAGCGTCACCAATGGCGTATGGCTATGGCTGACTGGTAGCAAGTGTTTTATTAAAGCGTCAACGAGTGATATCTGTGCGAGTGCATGTGCGGTGCATGAATGTGCACCGTCCTCTAGTGGAGGAGTAAATGTGTATTATAGGGATCTTTGGACTGGCAGTTGCATCGGTAGGGCTATGTAACTTGGCTGCCAGTGCCTTGGTGCATGTTTGCTGCAACCGCGCTGTGCTGCACTAGCTGGCACCACACTACAGCTTGAGACCCATGACCATTGGCATACATGGTTCAAATGCATGCTTGCCAACTGGGACTGCTGGCTTCAAAGCTTTCATCATCGGTTGATGTTGACCAGAGCCGTCGGACGGCCTGTGGTTGGGTAGCCCAGGTGTTGATATGCACACATGCAGGGGTGCAACACTGTCACACTGTGGGCAATACTGTTGACCTGCCAGCGGCTACATTGCGGACACACTTGTAGCACTAACAAGCAATACAATGCAACTCATCTCGTGCAGATGATGGACGGTTTTACTGCCAGTCGCTGACCTCAAATGGTGGCTTCATTGCAACGACAAGGTGTACACTTTGAAAACTGGACTCTGTTGTAACAGCATAAACGTGGCAGTAAAGCCCCGTACATTCCTGAAAAGCTGCTGCACAGAATACTTCACAGCCGGTTGATATGGTGTGTAATCTGCTTTCAGCAAGACATTACTAGTAGTACTTCGTGCCAACAGCATGTACTGACAACAGCAGCCCCATCGCTCACTGAGTTTGGCAAACTATCACAAAATTTTGCGTATGTTACAAGCCCCTGGGTTATCAAAAGCATCCTTGGAGCATCCCTCTTTCCTGGTAAATATCAAACCTTCTACAGATAATAGCACTATCCTGAGGTCAACACAAAAGTATGCTGATGTTAGAGGGTACTACATTGGGTCGTATTACTACTACTACTACTACTACTACTACTACTA
>NSMO01001160.1:0-18655 GCA_002588565.1 Coelastrella sp. UTEX B 3026
AGCCTGGCTGATACAGCAGTCACAGCTGTTCCAACAACAGCTCAGATGTTGAATACAGTATCGATGGCTGGCTCTGCCGCAGCGGCAGGTCCATCAGGAGGTGGCCGATTGAGTTTGGACGATGCTGTTCGCCACAAGCAGCAACAGCAGATGCTCACCAACGCAGTGATGATGAACAGTGATGTCAACAGGATGCTGCAGCAGCAGGATCAACTGCAGCAGCAGCTGCTGGCAGCTGGTCTGGCGACAACGGCAGCTGAAGTCGCTTGCATGCCGCACCTGGTTACAGGCATGCAGCAGGCAGTGGCTGGGGCCAGCATGCCAGCATCTACAACTGCACTGGTGGGGAGTGGTGGAGTGGGACTAGGCAATGTGAGGTATGAAAGTTTGTTCGAGGCTCCCCTGTTCTCTGGTGTGCAGTGGTGAAGGATGTTTGGCATATGTGCAAGACTGGGGTCTAGGGGCATCTCAATGTGCATATATTTTTGGCTTAGCATAAACCACGCCAACTATTGGCTCATATCAGGCACACTGGCGAGGTGGCTCCTTGTCGGTTGTATGGCTGAGTTGTGAGTTGGGAAGTATGTGCTGTCTCTGGGAGGATAACTGCGCCTGCGTGAGTTTGCAGGAAACAAGTTTGCTAGCAGCTCGCTGGCATCCTATTTATGACAACATGTTGCATAGCTTGATGAGGCCTTGAATGGGGTTGAGACAGTTGGTGTGCATGCGCTTGATGCTTGCAGTGATGCACTTCTCATTAGGGAAAAACATGCTGTTATTGGCTTATCTTAAGGTAGCTTTGAGACTATGTACATGCTTTGTTCGATTGTTTGAGTGTGTGTGTGTCTGTGTTTGTGTCTTGCAATGCCATATGTGCACGTGTGCCGAGGCTGACCTTCAAGATTGTCAGGTCTTTACCTAATTAGTAGAATGCGTCAGCAGGCGATGTTGGACAGCAGGCAGTCCCTGGATTTGGGGCGTCATACTGTCATGGACACGAGCCGCCACTTGTGCATATGCAGGTCGAGTTTTCCTGCAAATAGTCGCTGGTTGCATCTGCATAGCATGACAAATAGATTGCATACCTGGGCAGCCTCTAGATGAATACTCTGTGTTGGGTTGCATGCTTGAAGACAGCAGGCCTGTTCTGCATGGCCATCAACCTACTTGCTGGGTCAGCTTTAGTTGTTATCCTTTGTTCCTCAATCCTCGTTACCACATCAGTAGTGCATGATATCCTCCGGTTTGACACAGCCCAACAAGGCAACATGCGAACATGTCGACAGCATGTTTGGTGCAAGGGTGTTGGTGGTGTGCTGCTTGAGACCAACATGCAGCAAAGGTGTGTGATTCACAAGTGTTGAGCACGCACTGGCCCAGGCGGTTCCAAGGCGGTGCACATTATTGCCTGGATGTTGGCCTCAGGGTCGTGGCAATTCAGTACTTGTAGTACTTACAGTTACATAACATGGTATTAGCATAATCATGGTGGTATAGCATACCATATATTGCCAAGTGGTGACGTAAGGTGATGATTTGTTTGGTCGCTGGCAGCCAGTGGCCAACTGACAATGCAGCACCAAGCCAGCTGCGAAAGCTGCGCTTTGGATGTTGAGCTTTTCATCGGACTTTTGCTGCTCGTGTAGTGGGAATGGTTCTTGTTTGTCCTAGATCCTGCAAGCTGGGCAAATGTGGCAAAGTTGAGGGTTTTGTGTGGCAAAGTTGAGGGTTCAAATGGGGCAAGGTTGAGGGTTTTGTGAATGTGGTGGGTTTCAAGGTGTGTCAAGCGGGTGTGTCAGTGCATGTCATCCATAAGCTGGTGTGCAAGCTCTCTAGCGGCAGTCATGGTACGTGTATCTCAACTGGGTCAACGGTGAGGTGGATCACTCAATTGCAGGTTGCATGTGTGGGTGGATAGGTGCCATGTGACTCGTGGTTGGCAGAAACTGGGTGTAGTTGGGTGTTGCAGGATGATCATGCATGCTGTGTCACAAAATGCAAGTTTGCGGCAGTGGTCCTGGGTGCACAGTGCCCATGGTCGTGTGTAGAAGTGTTAGTTGGGCTTGGGGGGCACAAGTGAAAGATGTGGCAGTCGAGTTCTTGACAGAATAGTGTGTGCTCTGCATCAGCACAGAAACAACACGGACTGGTTGTATGTAGTGAGGTCTTGTATAGTGGTGTTACATAGTGGTCTTGTTGGGTTTCAGCGAGTCTGACACTTCTTTGACCGTCAGTCGCTGAACCATCAGCGTATAAGTTGGGCGATTATATATGCGTACATGGGTGTACTAGGAATGTTGTGCAGGTTAGTGGACAAATCTGGTGCTTGCTCTGCTTCTTAGTGCTGATTGATTGAGCGTGAGCGGCATCACAGAGCTTGCTCGGCCTGTTCATTACATGCCAACACAGCCTGGATAAAGTAGGCCCTGGCGTCTGTCATCTGCCTTACTCAGTCACTAGGTTGTGGTCAAAACTGTGAAGTGTGGACATTACGCCGTGTTTCCCTCCTGTGGATGGACCTAGTATCGGTACAAATCAGCTGGGTGCAGCTTCTGTTATTGCACACAATTGTGAAAGTGTTAGCAGTCATGTGCTGGTGTTAGCATGCATAAGGCAGACTTCAGATCTGCTTCCACAAGATGGCATTGAAGCTGGCCTGATGGGGCCAAGACTCTTGGTCGAGAGCACTTTGGTCAACAGCACTTTGGTGTTGTGATTGTGTGAGCATATGCATATGCAGTATGTGTAGGCGGGTCTGTCTATGCATGTATGCAATCCTTGTGTTGGTACATGTCCATGAAGCAGCTGCCAACAAAGCAGCTGCCTACAGAATTGTTGAGGCGTGGATACTAGCCCATCTGTGGTGCCTTCTGGTGTCTGCGGCATTGGCATATGCTGCAGCATCACACAGCTTGTTGGTGGTCAAACTTTAGTTCATCAAATGTTGCTTGGGATCATGTGGCCGGAGGTTTGGCAAACATTCCTGTGGCATTCCTTGCATTACGTGTGCATGATAGGTACCGAGAATTTGCTGTCCCTATGATGGGGATCAATGCTTCTTGCTGAGCATGTTGTTGAGTAGAACAACACTGTGTATTGATTTGACAATGAGAATTGAGCTTTGGCTTGCCTGAAATGCATGATGCGGTTTTGTTTGGGTGCTTGATGGGCCGGAATTGGGCATTGAGCGTCTTGAGTATGTTGCAAAACAAGGAATCTTGCCTTGTCTCAACTTGCAGTTATGTTTGAAGTTGGCAGACTTCACAATCTTGGGAGTTGAGTTGCTTTCTTGATTGACATTATCGTTTTCTGACCACTGCTGCTTCTGGTATAGCTACAGCTTTGTCAAATTGGCTCGTGTTGCACTGACAATGCGTTCGGGTGTACCCATTTTGCCGGAGTCACTACAGCATGTTTTGCTGCTTGTCTGACTGCATGTACTGCATGGGAGTATTCATGGGGCTTCAGGCATTGTGAGATAGTGCCTTGGCGCCCTATCAAAACAAATGAACTAAGCACTTTGAGCAGATAAAAGCTGGTCATAGGCATTCGCCGGCCACCAGCGTGTTGGCAGCCTTGCAGGATTTGCATGACGCGTGCTGGGCCATCTTGCTCGGCCGACTGACTGGTTGGTTGGTGCTCGAACATGTTGTGAGTTGTTGGTGCGTGTGAGCTTTTACCTTGCGGACCCATTCACTTGGGCTTATGACAGCCCATGTGCAGCTTGTCAGTGATCTAGTACTGTGATAGTGGCATACTGGGGGCCCTTACAAGAGAACAAATGCGGCGGCTGTTGCAGTTTGGATGTCTTTCAATGTCAAACTTGGCTTTGTGTCAGCGTATGTGGATACTTGATAGCTTGTGTCTTTTGTTACACTGCGGTAACTGGTACAGCGGACTATGTTTGGTGATGGCCACAGCTTGGGCCTCCCGGCTGCACTTGTTGCTTGAGCTTGTTCCCTTCAGTAAAACTGTTGCTGTTGCCGGGGTGTATCAAAATTAACGCAGACTGCCAGTTCTATTGGGGCTGCATTTGATGCATGTGTACGAATTGTGCCTGCCTTACGCTGGTCAAATGCTAGTGCTGCGAAATCACAGGCTGAATCCGTGGTGGGACATGGCACTGGAGGCTGTGGGACACCAGGCTACCACGGCAGCTAATGGCCAGCCAGCTATCATGAATTGGAGTCCCACTACTCTCGCGGATTACTACTCTTGAGATATTGCACTAATGTTCAATGAGTGAGATTTGCAGCGAGGAAAGCTAGATTGCTGCCTTTGAAGGCATTGCATGTGCTATTGGCCCTGTGTGTTGCAGCATCGTCAGTGCTGAAAGCGTTAGAAGTCGTGATACATAATGTGAACAGTCGGTGACTAGTGCGGTTGCTGTCAACATTTGGGCTTGAGAGTCTTGGTGCTTGTCATCCGAAAGCTGTAGAGATGCAGTGCATATGATGCATCAGGGGATGATTGATATCAAGTCACCTGCCTGCACTGCTCTGTGTTTTGAGGTTGGTTCATCAATTGCTCACAGCCACACACTCAGTCTGATTGGCTTCTGTAGTGCCACGGTTGACGGTTAGTTGTGAGTGTCTGGTTCAATCACAGCGTTTTCAACTGCTGGTTGTGGCATAACTGCATGTCACATGTTACTAACAGTAGTACTGTCAGGAGCTGCCTACAATCTGCGGCATACAGCACACCAGGTTGTCACACCTGTGGCCAGGTAACCTTTTATTCCAGCACCTAGGCCATACTGTAGTTTCGCGGGGGAAATCAGGCAGTGCCTGTGTGGGCATTTGCGCTTGGAATTGAATTATTGGGAGTGGATTGGCATGTGGGTATTGAGAAGGGAGAGAGCTGCAACAAAGCTCTCATGTGAATCAATGTGAAGTTTAGCTCATGCAAACACATATGCAATAGTTCGGGTCTTTGCTGATGTAAACCTGGATTCAGAGCATCTGGCCTGTCCGACACGGCGTAGTGTCAGCCACACCGGCTGTGAATTGTGAAAGTATAGAGCCATGCAACAGATTAGATGCGCTGGCAAGAGCTGCAGTGTCTGACAGAGTGAATTGTAGCACCACCCGCCATCGAGATCATCAAAACGCCCCCGTGGCTCCTCTGCTCCGAGTTGAACCAACACCGTATGCCCGAATATCTATTGCACTACTGCTTATGATAAAACATGCATAATGCAGGCATAGCCTCATGCCTGGATACCCACACGCGACCAGCGCTACCTGCGGCCGCAGGGCCCGCGGACTAACAGGGAAACTTCCCTGTTTAAACCAGTGGGATGGCAGCTTTGAGAGCAAAGGTTATTCTCTGAGGGTGCTTCTGCTTGCCGATGAGTACGATCCAATGTCACAAATAATCGTCCCGGTTCGCGTTCGTCATGCAGACAGCTTCGAACCAGAGACAGGTGTCAGGAGGAGAAGAAGAAGAATTACCCTTTCCGGCCGCAAGGCGTTTGGGACGAACTTGGTGGCTCAGCCACACTGACACCACAAGATTAGACCACCCTCCGGGGCGCCTTCAAGGCGGAACAACCCACTCAGTGGGGGTGATATCAACCAACTCACGCCATGATAGCACAGATATGCATATCTGTTGACAGAACTGGTGTCAGGAGAGAAGGCCGAATAACAGAAGTAACACTTCACAAATAGTTTGTTCACAAACTATCACACCGGGTGTCAGGAGAGAAGGCCGAATAACAAAAGTAAAAATTGGTGTCAGGAGAGAAGGCCTGATAACAGAAGTAGAAACTTCACAAATACTTTCCGAACATGGAAAGCAAGTATGAATCAAAGGCAGGCGTATGTGTGCTGATGAACAAAGCTGATTTGCCTGCTGTATGCAGAGTCCCCGCACTGTCTGATGGCATGGCTGTTACTCGCATGTTGTCAAGCATCGAATGTATACATACATACATACGTACTGCTGCTGCTGCTCTTGCAAATGTAGGATGACCACTCCTGTTTCGTACATGCATGCCATATGGCTCGGCTCAACGACAGCTGCTTCAACACGCCAGCACAAGCAAAGGGGCTCTGCGATACAGTCTTCTTTTGATTCAATTCTTGAATGCACATAACAGTCAGTAAGTACCATCATCAATAACCCCCGCCGTACCCCCCCCCCCTCTCGGCCCAATCATAACGTGGTTCTTTAGTACTTATCTGCGCCACGAACATGCTTCTAACAAGCAACCCACAACCCTAGCAGGCACCGGGTACTGCCGACTATGCACGCATGTCATATGTCACAATGAGGTTGTGTCCTGTACAAAATGGCTAAACAGCATGACCAACGGTCCACAAACATGGCTCCTGTCACAGCAGCAACTGTGTCACTGACTTTATGCAGATGAGCATTATCTCAAACATTTGGCCTGACATATGTGAATAGGACAGCTATTGCCAGCGCACCTAACTTGTTGGCTCAGTCACTTTCATATGTAAATGTACAGTGTGTATACTCTAAACGAGGTGTACTGCCAACAAAGTAACCCCTGCAAGGCGTAGCCAATACTTGCTTTGTCGGTGGGAGAAGCCGACACAGCCGCGAGCTATAAATCTTTGGCAAGGCACGATCAAGACGCAACAACTGTGAGCAAAAACTTTGGCAAGAAGTATGGTCTGTCAACGCCATGATAATCGAAAGCATCCAGATGTATGATCATGAAAACCAAATGATGCCCTCTGCATGGTTGATAAAAAAATACGTAGCTCTGAATAGTGTTATTAAGCACTCAGAAGGCAAGAAAACATTGTTGTAGCAACTGCTGCGTGATACACGCAGCAAACTATGTGTAAATGTTGGCAGTCCTGCACACTAGACTAAGTTTTGACCTGCACAACACACAACTCTGGGGTCATGGCCTGCATAACACAAAAACAACGCCGATACAGGAGCCCTCAAACCGATTTTCATTCCTGCCTCTTATTGCCGCCCAGATCGCATTCTAAATGAGCATTCAAACACAAGAAAAGGACCCAAGAACAGACAAAAGGAGGTCAGTTGCACTATACAAACTTCACAAGCTAAGACAGGGCACTACACAACAAGTAGAGACCTTGAAACCCCGCAATCGGGGATGCATTTGCCAAATCGTTCCAATTGGTGGCCTGATTCTGCCGGAGCTGGTACATGGTTTCGCCACCAATGCAACTATTAAAGGCCCAGCCTGCATCATATCTTCATTGTGACAATACCCACTGCGGCATCATGCAACAACAGCAACCATCATTAGGCAACTACAACAACAACAATGCAAACAGAACAATAGTGACACACTACACATAAGCAGCTACCCATGGCACCCTGTGCTGGCTGTGATCCAATTGCGAGACTGCAGACTACACAGATCAAGGGCCAGGCACACTGACAAGTACAGTGCTGTGACATCTTGGCTCAGCAATACATTGCCAAGCTGGTGCAACTATGACCACGCCCAGCACACGCTGTGGCAGCACTGCAGTCTGATCATTCGTGCCCACCACCACACATCCCAATAGCACAGCATCCTCACACACAAGGCATCAAACACAACAAGGCAGATACATGCTTCTGTAACATGCTGAGATGGCAAAAAGGCAGAGAGAACCTCACTGAACGACATGGGGACCTGCCACTCTTGTTTCTGACAACATGCACACAACTGCAAGCCTAAACGCATGGGAAACTGCCAAGACCGATAATCTGCAACTTGGGGGTGATAAATCACTTTGTACACTGCATGGCAAGTCCCAAGTGTATTCTTGACATACACCTGCAATACGGCAGATACAAAAACACTCCAAATGCAAACAGCAAATTACAGAACAGAACACATCAGCAAAGATATTCCCTAAGCTGTTTGACTAACTGCTGTGCATGGACTCACAATACAGGGTGCATCAAATTACTCACGGCCTTCTGTCCTGAAAGTATATTTGCCTTAAAACTACAGGCCCTCTACCAGATACGAGCTGCGCTGCGTTTGCAGCAGCCGCTGCGGCCGCGGCCGCTGCTTGCAGCTCCGTGGCGCGCTCTTCCATTGCGCCCGCTGCCGCGATCAACCGACTACCGCGCTCCTGCGCTGCCGCGGTTCGTGATCCTAGAAGACGTCCGATGCTTGGCACACTGCATTGCCAGCTGGCTGCTTTTGGCATCTGCCAGCGACCGTAGTTGCCTTTGTTGACCAGTCGTAGACGCAGGCTTTCGCAGTCGCGCCGGTTGTCGACGTCTACGCACTCGCCCTGCAATAAACAAAACAAAATACCCAATGTGTGATACGACGTGTGACACATCCAGAATCACTTATGGTGCGCCGGCATGCGATGCATTATGCCGCGTAGGCCAAGGTCAGACTGTGCAGCATGTTCCATGCACAGGTTGACCGGGCACAGCCAAGGCAGGTTGACCGGGCACAGCCAAGGCGAGTCAAGTCGACAAAGGCATCCTTATCATACGCGAGCTCTTACCATGTACTCCTGAACACTGCTTCCGAAGTTGTCCTGAGTGTAAAGCCTGGGCGTGCATGTGCCACTTGAAGAGTACCGACAAAATGACAACGCAATGCAGGCTCCAGCATCACGAGTACGATTGCATAACATGGCCTGCAGCACACCGTACACAGCTCAGGGGTTAGCACATAGGGGGAAGACCTTTCCAAACCAGAGGCACTAACAGAGAGTACAGACTCATGCTGAACGCAGCAAAGCAAGATTGCATGGCAAGGTTTGAGGTTGAACTGCGACAAGGTGTGATGGTACCACCAACTTGCTCAGTATCAGGCTACAATCACATCTGTGGATTTGATATGCCGAGTAAGTTTGGAGACATGTTATAACACATACATAACACACATACATAACACACAAAAACAAGTAACAGATGCACCCGCCGATCACCTGTCTCATCCAGCAAGCACCGTCACAGGCCCCAACAACTGATGGCTCGGCCATTGTCACTTCAAACGTGAACTGCTTCACTTGGTCTGGTTTCAGCCCGTTGAAGTACTTGCTCACACACATGTCAGGCCGTTTGCCGTTGGCACTGCCCGGTACAAACACACACTCTGGATGAGACTTGCAACCGGCTGCATATCAGTATCACACAGCAGTGGCAGCAGCGTTGTGGTCAAAAGCCACGCCTTGCTTGACTTGCTGGAGTACAACATGCTTGCAAAGCTGTTAAGACGCTTCCCGCAGCATCTGTTTGGACTTGCACAATATGTATGTCCATTCGCACACGGCAGCTGTGAAGTATCCAGGCTGATGACACTGTTATCACAATAGGCCAGACCTGCCAAAGACCTGAACCCAGACGTCGGAAATGCCTCAGACTGATTCACGCATCTGCACATTGCTGGCACACACAAGGCATTGCACTACTTGCAGATATCTTCGTCGCCCGTGTGGCATTATCGCGCTGCTTGCTTTCAGCACAAGCCACGCCTTGAACAAGCCTGCTGTAACATTAGCACTGCTAGTTGGCAACCAGGAGACGCTGTCAAAGAGCACGAATCCACAGTCAGCAAGATGCTGCAGCCCACACTTACTTGGTCCGAACAGCCTCATGCATTTGATCAGATCTGACGCCTTGCTGCCCGGGCAGTGCATTGCCAACGGCGCTTGTAATGGGTTACTGTACGCACTCTTCGTGAACACATAATTTTCTAGAAGATCTGTACTGGTGCACATCACGTCACGCGTGGATGATGCTTGAGGCTTCTTCTTCGCCGCTGCTGCTGCTGCTGCTGGTGCTTGGGCTTTGCTTGTACTGCTGCTACTGCTGGATGCCGAACGTGCTGCTGCATCTGTGTCCATCTGTGGCAGCTGCTGCTGCTGCTGATCTGGACTCCTCTGCTCCTGCAGGAGCCCCTGCATTTGCTGCTGCTGCTGCTGCAGCTGGTCTTGCAATTGTTGCCGCAGCTGCTGGCTGTCAACTGCTGCCAGGCGCTGCATGCTGTTGTCATACGATGTATCGCTGCTAGTGCCGTCTACCAGAAAAGCAGCGGCTAAGTCAAGCCCCAGAGCGCTGACAATGTCGCTGCTCTCTGACTTGGTACTGCTGCTGCTGCTACTGCTGCTGCTGCCTGCCGAGGATCCTGATCCGCCTATTACTTTGAGTATGTCATCAAAATAAATACATCGGTTTGCTTTGTCGCCGTTGCACGCGCTGGCGGTTTCGTGGACACCACATGCTGATTCGCGGTCGTATGTCATCAACAAGAACCTGAATGTGTGCAGAGGCAACAACAGGGACACGTTAACGAATTGCCAGTAAGTGCGGTGTTGACAATCTGTGCATGAGACAAGCAAAATTTTGGGCCGCCACCAGTGCTGACTTTACGTTGGACTCAAGTTCTGGTAGGTCTTGGCTGACTGCTACTGCCTAGTGCAATCCTCTCAGACCATGGATCTGCTGTGCTATGAGTAACAACAAAAGTATACCTCTTATCAATTGAGGTGCCATTTTGCAAGCTGTGATGAGGCTGGTAAGATCACCAAGTGTGTCCACACGAGGTTTGCTTGCAGCGACTGATCACCAGAAAACCGAACAACTGAGCTGCGCAGGACCGCCTGAAGCAGAATAACTACTTACCATAAATATGCTGACGCAGGGCGCGCCTGAATAGCGTACATTATATTTACAGCGTCGTCAGCATCACAACTGGAGGACACAGGGTCCCAGGAGCACTGCTGAGCGACCATGGGGGACCTCGCTGACAGCAATCGTGCTGCCTGTCGCAAGAATAGACCATTCCGCACCGCTGCTGCGACATCTGCTGGCACGTCAGGCAGCGATGGGTGATTTGGGTGCATCGTTTGCCCATCAAGGCTGTAGTGCTGTATAGTGAGCGCTGCCTCATGCGCTGCGCGTTGAGCTACATCACCTGCAACAATCGATGGTAATTTTAGCAGACCGGACACATCAAGCACCTGTAGCCCGAGCTTCGCTGATTCACGTTGATACTCACCTAAACTCCGGGAAGAGCCCACGACGCCGGGGGCAAGCAGGTTCAACGCATAAAACAGTATGCTGATGGCTAACTCCACCCGGCAGCCACTAGGGCGCGCAGCAGACCTGCTCATCACGAGCTTATAGAATCCCCATCAGTGACACCAGCGATAGCCCGAAAGAGGTATATGCTAAACTACATGCTTGAGCGTGATGCTAGTTTGTCAGGAGCTTGCCGGCGCGGGAGCCTACAGCAAGCCTTTTCTGTCGGTTGTCTGGACCCCGAACAAGTGGGTCGTTGTACCGGATTACTGCAGTTGCACCGCAGTGATCAAGTCAATATTGCATTCGCTGCTTTTGTTCGGATTGCATCACGTGCCTCTCTGCATCAAGCGTCACCTCGCCGCCCGTGCTTACGGTGGTTACGTAGTAGGAATGGACTGGAAGCCCAATACACACCCCAGCTTGTGGCAGTGGAACTTTACCAAAAACACGAACAACGACAGCGACGGGACCATTGGGGATGCGGTCCCGACAGGAATATTCTCCAACAAGGTTCCGGGACTAGGAGAGACTCCATCGACCACCTAGGAAAACCCTATCGGCACCACACTGTTATCTCCGCTGAGACGCTGGTCTCAACAATGATGCATTTTTGGTTCTCTGAGACCCAGGGCCCCCACGCGGCTGTGATAGCAGGGCCAGCAAACTGCTGCGTTGACTGCCTGCTGCTGGTTGGCTGCCTGGCTGCTGTGGTGCAGGAGGTCTGGCTGACGTGCCAGGCTGACTGCTAACACTCCCATGCTGATACGTCTGCAGTAAACTTGGCTGAGATCCAAGGAGCCTCGCTCCCTGTGTCAACTGACTCATCAGAAGGGATCCAGGCTGCTGCTGCAGCTGCTGTTGTATATCTGCTCTGTCATGATGCCCCATACCCGGCCTATGCTTCCCAGGTTGCGGCAGTTTCTGCTGTTGCTGCTGCTGGCGGATCAGCGCTGCATGCATTTCACCCTGCTGCTGCTGCTGCTGTTTATGCTTCCTTTTTTCCCCGGGCCGTTGCTGCTGTGACAATGGCTGCTGCTGCTGCTCATCGAGTTCAGGCCATGCATCAGCTAACATGACCCAACGTTCTTGTGCTGCTCGAGTCATGTGGACTGCAAGTTCTGGTGGCGGCACTCTTTGCAACTCTTCAGTCCCCTTGCCTTGCGCATTGGCAGCAGCAGCAGCATCAACAGCAGCGGCAGCTGGCGTGCCAGCAATCTTGGGTTGCAACCTGACTGCCACATCCAGTAAGGGTCGATCAGCGCCATACGGCTGCTCGATCATCACACCGCGCAAAGCATACTCGGCTGGCAGGGGTACTCTTTGTGCTTCGGTTGCTGCTGCCACTGCTGCTGCAGCAGAACCAGCAACATGAGATGATCCAGCAGCAACTTGTCGCTGCTGCTGCTGCTGCTGCTGCTGGGGGTCAACAACTTCCCGGCCGGGTACACTCCCACTGTGCACTGAAGCATCCTGCACTCCAGGCCCCGCTGCTGCTACATTGTACCTGATAACTCCAGGCTGCCCTGTGCTGCTGCCAGCCTGAGGAGCAGCCTGGTCCAAACGTCCGATGAACATATTGCAGGGAATGTTGAGTGATCTGATCTGCAACTGGGGCTGCTGTTGTTGCAACCGCTGTACAGCCGCCAGCAGCATTTGTAAGCTTTCTGATGAACCAGCACCCTTCGCAAGCAAGCCCTCTTTGTCGCTATCAACAGCAGTCGCAATTCCACGATCAGTAACATTATCACGTCTCTGCTGCTGCCCCTGCTGCTCCTGCTGCTGCTGCCACAGTTCCCTTTCCCGCTGCAGGATCCGTATAGCCACCTGCTGGTTCAAGTCCAGCTGCTGCTGCTGCTGCTGCTGCTGCAGCCGTTGCCTCTTCTGCTGCTGCCAGCGGGCTGCTAATGCTGCAGCAGCAGCGTCAGTCATTCCGGCGTTCTTTCTGCGCCCCACTGCTGCTGTCACCACTCTGTCAGCTGCTGCCCCACGTGGCCTGGTAGGGTTGGGTTGCGTATCCACCTGTCTGCCTGTAGGGCCGCCGCTGCTGCTGTCTCGGCCCCTCCCTCGGCCGCTGCCAGGGGGACCCCCCCGACCACGCCCCCAACTACGTCCCCGACTACGCGAAGACTGCTCAACTGCCGCTGCCGCCGGCGCTGCTGCTGCTGCTGCAGCGGCAGCTTTCTCATCTTGACCATCCAGATCTGATGATTCACTGTCGCTGCTGCTGCTGGTGCTGCTGCTGCCGTCCTCCTTGTCTTGCTGCTGCAAAGGGTCGCTGCTGCCATCCGGCGCCTTCCGCTTTCCCAGACTGCTGCCAGCGCTCTTCTTGGACAGCTGCTGCTGCTGCTGCTGCTGGTGCCTCAGTACTGCATGCTGCAGCTCAGGCAGTGTGATTGGGTGCTGGTGATCCTGCAACACTGCTGCCACTGCTGCCACCAACCCGCTGTTGGCAGCAGCAGCAGGGACTGGGGATGCTTCCAGAGCCAAAGCACCCTGTTGCTGTGTATTAGCTGCTCCGGCTGTTGCTGCAGGAGCATAGCTAAAAACGGCAATCTTTGGCACCAGCCAATCACGACCCTGCTGTTGTTGCTGCTGGTGGCCAGTTTGCTGCTCCTGCTGCAGCGGCGGCGGCACAGCAGCAGCCGCACCACTGCTGCCAAGGTTACCGCTGCTGCTGCTGCTGCCAGTGCTTGGCCAAGCACAGATACCACCTGTGACTGGAAATAAGATACCAGTAGCAGGCTGCTGCTGGGGCTCATGCTGCTGCTGCTGCTGCTGTGGCTGTGGCAGCAGCAGCTTCATCATGGCAGCAGTGTGTCCCACCGCCTGGATCCTGCGTCTGTTCGTATACCTGATCCGGTCCATGTCACGCATTGATGGCTTCCTCTTGACGACGGCCTGAAACAGCAACAGCAGCAGCAGCAGCAGTGATTCAAATGACTCAAGTACACGCAGGTCATTCACTGCATACATTGGAGCTGCAATACTGACATCACATGACTGTGTTGCTCCAAGATCATCATGCAACATCCCGACATAAGATGATTGCCGCTGACCCATTGACTAGCTGACAGATGTGTGTTAATACTGGCATGCAATGCCCTGACCACTCAAAACTCACACCAAGACTCCCAAGACTACTTTGAAGACGCCACTGATTACCGAACACACCCTACTCCTGACAAACCGAGCCGAAAGCAAAACTGACATGCTAATAAAGCACATATGATACAGTGTGTGCCTTGCCACAGGTCGAACCAATCACAGCACACAACCTCCTGACAACTTGACAACACATGCTCAACTAGCAACCAAGAAGCACTTACCGCAGTCTGAAATGTTGGTGCAACAAGTTCAGTAGCAAGCCAACCATGCACGGCGGCGAAGTTGCGGTCACTGAGAGCTAACGGCATGACCGGCTGCTGCTGCTGCTGCTGCTCTGTCTGTAGTGGCTGCTGCCGCAGATGCTGCTGTTTTGCAATATTCTCCGGCTGAACCTGCTGGTCAACCTGCATTGGTACTGGCTCATCACCATCACCATCCACAGCAGCAGCAGCTGCTGCTGGTACAGGCAATGCTGATGCGGTCGCTGCTGTCGCTGCTGCCACACCCGGCTGTGCTGCTGCAGACTGCAGTGGTGCTGGCAACCTCACAGCCGGCACCAAGCACAACCTGGGCTGAGCCACATTCTGCCTCTCAGCTGCTGCTGCCACTGCAGCAGCAGCCGCACGCACCTGGGCCGCCGCTGCCGCACTGCTGCTGGGCCTCGCAGTGGCAGCAGCAGCAGTTTTAGCAGCAGCAGGCGGCTTCGGCTGAGTGGCTAGAGTCACTGATTGTGTGGTGCATAGCTGCAGTAGTATGTCACCGTCTGCATTGGCTCTGATCAGTAGAGCACGTGCTGTGCCCCCCGACCAGCACCATGGTATATGAGCCACACACATGCCCTGCAAACACAACAGCAAGAGCACAGTTGTGAGAATACAGGTGTACTTGTCCTTCCATAGCTGAGTTTGCAAGTAAGTGACTTGGGGAGGGAGGCCAATGGCCGCTAAGGCCGTGGTGAGTAACCTGGTATGAATCGTGGATATAGTGTTTGAGCAGCAGCTGCATGGGTTGGCATTGTTTGTCAATCAGTTTCTGGCAGATGGACTTGGTCAGCAAGGCCCAGTGCCCACCATCAAAAGGCCAATCATGCATTGGTCTGAGGGCCATGATCCGAGTGTAAGACAGCCCATTCGATCCAACATGTATATGATCCAACATGTATAATTCAACAAGTATATGAGGCGTAAAGTGATGCGGCTCATGTTGAAAAGCAAAACATCCCTGGTCTTTCATCACTAAGACAACGTGTGCAGTGTCACTACAATGTGATGTTCAACTAGTCGCTGTCGGTCCCGCCAGGCTGTTCTCCCTGGGTTCCACTTGCCTGTATATCAGGTGATGCCCTCATGACCTGCAGAGCCTGTTCGCCAGTGACAGACTTGCTGGCAGAGACATCAGCAGGCTGATCAAGGTTAACCTCACCAAGAGACCTGATACAGTAGTGGCAGCAGCAGCAGCAGCAGCAGGAGCAGGGGCAGCGGTTGGGGTTTGTGTTGGCAGCGGTGGGGGTTATGTGTTGGCACTTGAAACACACTCTTGCCGCGACCGTGACAGAGCTATTGCATTACAATGGTACTGCAGCAGGCTGAGGTGGGCTGACTAATTGGGCCATTTTAGCCAAGACCTATCATCGCAGCAGCAGCACTGGCAGCAGCAGCAGCAGCGGTAGGTATCGCACTCAATCATTGCTGCAGCGACAGACAGAGCTGTTGCATTGTGCTGCAGCAGGCTGAGGTAAAGCTGACAGCAACTGTCTGCTTCTGCATGTTAGCCAATACCTATTACAGCAGCAGTGGTTGCAAGTGTTGCTGCATCTGAAGCTCGCTGCTGTTACCCAGCATCGTAGGTATTTGTCACATGGCAGTATAGCAGGCTCAGCTGTATCAGTCTGGCTGGTAGACTGTGACAGCAGCAACGATTTTACGCGTTGATGGTTGAAACAAATGCAGACACTTGCAGTAGCAGCAGCAGTGCCAGCAGCAGCAGTTACACGGCGTGTGTTACACGGCACTGCAGCGGGGTTGTCCCTGTTGGGTTCACCTTGCAGCTTTGACAGTAGCAATCAGTTACAGGGCGTAACCGCAGCAGTTGCCGTCACAACAACTATTACATTGGCCGACGGCCTGACCGCAGCAGCTCACCTGAAATTGCCCTCTGCAGCAGCAGCTTCTACGCGCTGCTGCTGCAAACCCTGCAACTGATCCTGAGGTGCACTGCTGCCAAAAGTACCAGCCAGCAACCTCGGGTATCCAGGTGTTGTAACTTCAACAACTGTTGATAACTGCCAAGCCCCCAGTGGGTGTCGCGCAAGTGCTGCTGCCGCTGCTGCCTGCCGCTGCCGCAAAAGAGCTTGAACCTGCTGCTGCCGCTGGCTGCCAGCAGCAGTACTGGCACCAATGACCATGCGCTGCGCAGGCAGCGACGCTGCTGCTTGAAGTGCAAGCTTATTCATAGCCGCTGTACAGAACTTCAGCGCGGCTGCCCCTGGCACCTGCCTGTCTGCATCTCTGGCAGCAGCCGCTGCCGCCGCTGCTGCCGCAGCAGCAGCACTGGATCCAGGTTGATCAGGATCTAGCGAATCAGTGTCATGTGGCCGTCTATTACCATCAGCAAGCAGTTGACTGATTCTGTTGGTTTTGTTGGTCAGCAACTGACGCGTCTTGTGGTTTACTGTGAGCGGTTTGGGGGCCAGATGCTCGGACATACGCAACCTGAACTGCACATTGTACACTTTGCCTTTGCCCATGGATCCGAATACAATTGCGCCTTGGACATCACCGGGGTACTCTGGTTTGGCATTGCGAGCTGCAGCTGCAGCAGCTGCTGCTGCTGACTGTACAGCTGCTGCCATTGGCGTTTGCTGCTGCTGCTGCTGCTGAGGTTGGTCTGCAATGCCTCCTGCAGACTGATTAGGCCCTAACTTATCCCAAAAGCATGCAGCATTGCAGCCGCTTGCACTGCTGTTGCTCTGCGGCGGTGTTGGCAGCAGCAGTAGCATGCTGGGAGACTCGGAATACAGCCGATGCTGCCACGACAGTAAGGGCTCTGTGCCGGGCCTGCGCATATCTAACAGTAGAATGTTCTTTGTAGTTGCTACAGCTATAAGATAGCTTGGGTGGACTGCACTGAAAGGTGTGCCAGCTGGTTTACTGGAGCTCTGCGGCCTGCTGCTGCTGCCAGCTATGTGTCGCTGCAGACTGGCAGCAGCAGCAGCAGGAGACGTGGTTTGCAGCTGCTGCCGGTCCCATACAGCTATAGCTGTGATTGCTTCTTCTTTAGGCAGCTGTAGCAGCCGCTTGCCCACCCAGGGTGCTTGCTCCCCTCCTGCTGCTGCTGCTGCTGCTGCTGCTGCTGTGTGACCACTGCCAGGGCCGCCCACTGCTGCTGCTGCTGCCGCTGTTGCCAATGGTGCATCTGCACCCCTACTGCTGCCCTGTACCTGTTTGATGTGATACATCACAAGTGTGCCCCCACATGCAGCAAGAACTTGCCGGGGTCCACAACCAAACTGCAACAGAAGCTTCATGTCTGCTGCTGCCACGGACTGCTGCTGTGCCTCCAGAGTCTCGTCCTCGTCAGCATCACCATCCCCTACTGCTGCTGCTGCTGCTGGATCACTCGAGGTCCCAGGCCAGTGTGCCAGCTGTCCCAATCTGACCGCTGTCAACTGAATCAGGGACTGATCAGGATGGGCGGGACCTGTAGTGTCGCTAGTTATACCAGCGGGACCTCCAGTAACACTAGGTACACCAGGATGCATTGGCTCAGCAGCAGCTGCTGCTGCTCTGGCAGTGTCAACAAGCCATAGTGTACCGTCATCTGCACCTGCTAGTATCTGCTGCAGTTGCGGATGCCATTCTGCTGTTAACAGAGCAGCGGGGAATCTAACTACAGCAAGCAGCTGTAGGTGCCAGGGGTTTGGTACAATGTTGGCACCAACAGTCCTGCTAGCGGTGATAGCCCTGGCTGCTGCTGCAGCTTTCTCTTGATCATATGTTACTGCAGCGATGTAAACTTTATGCATACAGCGGATGAGCGCCAATGCTATTGGCTCAGCAGCTGCCTTATGTCTCCACTGCTGCTGCTGCTGCTGCCGTTTAGATGCCAGGTCACCTGCTGCTAATGATGCTGCTGCTGACTGCTGCTGCTTCCTGCTGAATCGTTTCGTTGACACTTGAAACACCCTAGCACCAATATCAAGCAATGCAACACTGTCAGCAGAGACCTCAACATCTGGCTGTTGCTGCTGCTGCTGCTGGGCTTGCGCTGCTGTGCTTGGCGGCCCCTGGCTCTGCCCTATTGGTGGCCTACTGCTGCCTGCTGCTGCTGTCCCTTCATTCCCTGCTGCAGCAGTAAACTTAGGTACTGGCCGCCTTCTGCCACCGGGGATACTACTGTTTCTCTGCGCAATGGGAGCAGGTACTGCCCCAGGTGTTATGACAGTTAGCACCAGCAGCTGCCCGATTTTGCCAGCAGTAGACAGTACTAGCACCGCTGAGCCAGCATGACTCGCTGCTGCTGTGGGTGTTGCTGCTGCAGCAGTAGTTGCGCC
>NSMO01001161.1:0-10581 GCA_002588565.1 Coelastrella sp. UTEX B 3026
TTGTGCTGTTGCCTGCACCAAGTCGCTATTCTGTTTCATCCAAGCATCAAAGAAGCCGCCAGCTGCGGAGGCCTGCCGCATCACTGTAGCCAACTGACGCAGCAGGCGAGCTTCACGAACCTACAGCAGCAGAAAGCCAGGCATTGCTTTGTTCGGTGAAAGGACACCTTTTGTATGGCCACAGTGCCATGCTGCTGCATATCATTATGGCATGCGTTGGTTGTCAGTCCGTGTATACCTCGGTGATTCACAATGCCCTGCTGGCAGCAACCAGCCCGGCTGCCCAGATAAAGAGTGCCGCACAGCTCCGCACTGCCACCCACGTTACCCAGACCCTCATACAGTGATGCATACAGCATGCATTTGGCCATACACACAGATGGCAACACTAACCTGCATCATCTTGCGCAGCACCTCCAAATTCAGTCCTGCTAACTGCCCTGCAGCAGCTGCAACACCACCCGAGCCCAGCACACCCCCCAAACCCACGCTGCTACCCACGCCACCCAAACCAACCCCTCCTACTGCTCCTGCAGCAATAGCAGAGCCAGCAGGCAAGCTACTGCCAGCTGCTACTGCTGCAAGGTTACCGGCTGCTAGCTGTGCTACTGTTGCATCTGCTGCTGTGAGGCGGGCTGTGATAGCAGGCCAGGAGAGCATGCCCAGCAGCTCCTTTGCGACCTTCTGCATCAGCACCCTGTGTGGATGGCAACAGCACAGAATGCAACAGTCAGCTAAAAGGCATAGCCAAGGTTTTGAAGAAGTATGTAAATGGCTTGCCAGAATGAGGGAATGTTGGCTGGAATGCAGGCTGTGGTAGCAGGCCAGGGCAGCATGCCCAGCAGCTCCTTTGCGACCTTTTGCATCAGCACCCTGGGGACAGCGGCAGTTCAGGGCATAAGCAATGTAAGTCACTGAAAGGCATAGCAATGTATCTCAACAAAGATACGCAACAGGTCAGCATCAGTGAATAGGTACAAGCTGCAGGGCGGCCAGTAATAACGGGCCAAGAGAACAGCTCCTGCGGCATCAGCACCCTGTGTAAATGAGAACCCCACAGCGCACAACAGTCAGCTGGAAAACATAACAGCACAGTCATAGCAAGGATAGGAACAACACGGCCAACTAGCAAGCATAGTTCGCGGTTTGTCACAAAGCTGTGACAGCGGGCCAGGACAGCATGCCAAGCAGCTCCTCCTCCACTTTCAGCATCAGCACCTTGCATTGATCAAGACAGCACCGGACACAAACCTTACGAGTCAGCTGAAAGTCCCAGTACACATGGACCCAAAAACAACCCAACTAAGCATGCTGCGCAGCATCAAGGGACTGCTAGTAGGGTCCAGGTTTATCACTAATTTCGATCCAGCCATTGTTGCTGGCTGAAGAGCAACACAGCACCCTACCAAGCTCACTTCTCTTACTCCAGGGCATTCCATGCAGTGTACAAGCGTAATAATACGCCATTGCCGGTATGTCAGTGGTGCCAAGACACACCGTGAACGCCATGCATTCAGCAGGCATCAATCATATGCAAACCCAACTGTCCCAACACACCTGTTATCACCCTCTGCAGTCATGCCAGCATGTGCGAAGCCAATCAGTTCCCCAAATCTGTTTACGCTGAGGTACCCCTGACCACCGCAGCGCTCCCTGCTGGTTGTTGCACAGGTTTCAGCATTCCAGGCACAGAGAGGCTTGATGGCACAGCAAAGGACCACCACCTCAAGGCCAATCTGCAGCAGCAGCAAACACAACAGCACAAATACCAGCCCAAGTGTGAGATTGTGATACTAGTCCGCAGCAGAAGACATTCAACAGACTCAGTGTTGAGAGATGTCAAGGTCTGGAGTGGTGGTTGGCCTGCTGTGCGACAGGTCTCAGCACTCTTGGCACAGAGGGCTTGATAGCACAGCAAAGGACCACCACCTCAAGGCCAATCTGCAGCAGCAGCAAACACAACAGCACAATTACAAGCCCAAGTGTGAGATTGTGATACTAGTCCGCAGAAGAAGGCATACAACAGACTCAGTGTTGAAAGATGTCATGGTCTGGAGTGGTGATTGGCAGCTGTGCAACAGGTCTCGGCACTCTTGGCACAGAGAGGCTTGATGGCACAGCACAGCACCACTACTTCAAGGCCAATCTGCAGTAGCACAAACACAGCAGCACAAATACAAGCCCAACTGTGAGATTGTAGCACTAGTCTGAGAGGAAGACGTTTCCTGACGTGTCCAAATTTGAAATGTGATGGTATGGAGTGCTTGTTGGCAGCTGTGCTACAGGTCTCGGCATTCTAGGTACATAGGGGCTGAATAGCAAAGTGCAGCGATGCCACTTCAAACCCTAAACGTGTGATAGAAGAAACACAGCTCATGTTTACTGTCCTACTTGAGAAACATAGTAGCGCAAAGTCCTTAGCGGCACTTCAAATCAAGCCAAGAATACCACCACCGAAGCACTGGGTCCTCTGCACAGAACTGCACAGGTGCACGTGTCTCCACACATTTACACATCTGTTCAGGTCACTATATATAGGTCCCAGTATTGGTAGAAGGCAGCGGTAGCTTTTACCTTAGGGTCAACTGGCCTTCCATCAAATCCGGAAGCAGCAGCCCATCGATCTTTCACATAGTTTAGGCCGATCTGCAGGACAGCAAGCACCAGAAATGGAGGGGTAGTAAGCTCATGTTCGCCAAGAAGTAAGTGCAGTACAGGCACTGCAAGAGCAGACCCTGACTGACAGGATAGACACCGACGGACCCGATCCTTGTTTGACCAATGGCTTGTACGCAGTAACCAGCCTGATCAACAGTAACCAGCCTGATATCGTCTGCAACATGATTTGTCCGTAGCCCAGGGGAGTAGCGCGGATCATTGCACAGCATCGATGTTGATGCATTGCACATACAACGACCTCGTGCTTGGCATGTGGCAAACCACAGAGCCTGATTCAACAATTTGTTACCTGCTTACAGTTGTGCATTGCAAATAAGCGTACACTTATGCTGGTGTATCATGGTGGAGCACAGGCCATTGTGCACAACCACGACACACAAGCATAACCATACGCAGTAGTGCTTTCCACAGGACCCAAACGGTCTCTTCATATTCAGATGCCTGAGTATGGCCTGCACAGCTGGCCCGCACAGCTGGCCTGCACAGCTGGGGTCATAACACACATACACTAATGCATTCCAGGCTAAGAAGCAAGGGAGGAGGTTGGATCCTCACGGCCGGAGCATGCCATGACCAGCGGTGCACACGACAAATCTGTATCCATCAATGGTGACGCGCCCAACTGCCCACCTGCAGTGCCACTGTCCTCGCCAGTAATGGTAGCAATGCCCTCTGCTGTAGTTGGTAGTCCAATATTGGTGTGTCGCTGTGACCTGTGTGGCCAACTGCCAGCCTGCCTGCTGCATATCTGAGGGCGACTGTGAGCGACATCTTGCTGACACTTTGCATCATGCTTGCAATACAGATACGACCAGACAGCAGCTGATCAGCCACCTGCAAGACAGTAGGATACTCAGGATGAGACAAAGGGAACTACTTACAAAGAAAGCTGCATGCGCCGTGACCGCGGCCGGGACAATTGCTGCACACCCATCACACATAGTGCAGTCACACCAACACCTAAGACAACGCACGCCCTGAAACACTACACGCCCTAAAACAACGTACGCAGGCGCCCCTCTCTTTTAGCACCACCACCACCACCCTACCTTCCAAAATCTGTCCTGTGGCTTGGACGTTGGCGCTGCCAAGACTACGTGTCACTAACCTCACTGAATGTACTGGACACGCGATAGCGAGGCACGATTCCAACAAATAAACCAGGCAGAACAAGACCACACACGCATGCAGACACCCAGCACACAGCCCCAAGGTCTCACAGTGAAAGCACACAACCTTCATAAACCTGTCCCGAAGCTTGGGAATGGTACTGCTAGCAATTGCCATCTGCCTGCATTTCCTGATTGCATTCAACAGGCACTGCCAAGGCGCAGCAACAACAAGTATCTCCAGGCAGACGATACCACGGGCATGCAAGCAGCCAGCACACAGTCACAAAGTCCAACAACAACACCCAACAGACACCATACCTTCAGGAATCTATCACGTGGCTTGGGAATAGTGCTGCTGAAGCTGCCATCTGCCTGTACTTCACTGAATGCGTTCAACAGCCACTGCCAAGGCGCAACTGCAAAGAACTCTTCCCAGGCACAAAGAAACCACGTGCATGCAAGCAAACAGCCCACAGTCACAAAGTCTCACAACAACGCCTACCAAACACCATACCTTCAGGAATCTATCACGTGGCTTGGGAATAGTGCTGCTGAAGCTGCCATCTGCCTGTACTTCACTGAAAGCATTTAGCAGACTCTCTCGAGGCACTGAGTAGTTGTGGAAGGACAGCTTGCCGTTATCCACGCCATTGCAGCCCATCTTGTGGCCCATGTCTTCGATGGTCACACCGTTGCATGGTGTCATATCATCGTTACGTATTCTGCAGAAAAAACAAAAAGCAACTGCGCTGAGTTTGTGGGCCAGTGCTATTCACACAGTTGTAGGGGTCTTAACATCTGAACGCATCCTGCCCTGATTCTGAACATTAACAAATTCTGACCATTAGATGAGTGGCAAAGCAAGCAAGAATAAGAAGGGATAACATAGTTCATCATGGCAAGTCAAACTGATACGCAACCAAACACCAAGAGACCCACCTAACGAGGAAGCCATGTATGCCCTGGTTCTGACCACTGATAAGTAGCTGAGCAAACACCACAGACCACTGAGCATGTACTGCGCTGTTGGTGATCCAATACTTCTGTGACAGGGTTGTGGGGCTGTTGATGATGAATTGCTGTGTACTGGGGTTCCAGGTAGCAGTGGTCTGCAGTCAAGCAAACACAGACAAGATGAGGAAGTTAGGTCATGAGAGATAACCAAGCTACATGTAACAGTGTGGCGGGGCTAATGATGACAGCAGTACATACTGCTGATGACAGCAGTACATACTGCTGTGTCCTGGCAATCCACATAGCTGTAGTCCGCACACACAGGGTGCTAACACAGGCAACAACATGAGTCAGGCCGATTGCAGTCAAGCAAGCCGTCTTTGACAGTGCTGCGAAGCTGTTCATGATGCAACTGTCGCAAGGTAGGTTCCAAGTGGCTGTGCTCTGCACTTCTAGGGCAGGGCAGAGACGGAACAACACACGCCACAAGCACTAGTGCTGGGGCAATACAGGGGTCAAGACACAGGAGAGCCACGTAACGTGCTACAGCCCATGTGCTTGATCATCACGATTCATGTCACAAGATGCACATGCATGATTCTGATTCTGATGAACAGCATACACACCTGCATCTCCACTGCATTGTTGCCAAAGCCCAACTCAGTCAGCGCAAAGCATCCAATGTCATCCATGTTGTCAATGCCACGCAGCAGGCCGTCATGGTGACGTGCAGTGCCCAGCTTCAGCACAGTACCACCTGTGCAGCATGACAGCAAACCCATCATCAGAAGTTGACATGGGTTTGTGGATTGCGACCCTCTTACAGCCCACAGTGAGATGGCTCCAGCACCACAAGTGTTTAGTGGTGTAAGGTCAGGCATAAGTAATTCAGGGGGCCTCAACAAGTACCAAATCCATCACAGCAAGGGCCTCCGCCGGCCATTGTAAGACGGTATCTCTTTGAATATCTTATAACATATGACATGCTGCCGAGTATGGCCAAAGGGCCACCAGCAAAAGCCCAGGAGTGAACAGCAGCTGCACAGCGGCAGCTTGAGATCTGCCCCAACCTGCTGTTGTGCATGGAAGCACCTGCAACTGCTGTGCTGCTGGGTTGAGGAGCTGCAGTCAGAGCTGCATAGCTGCTGTCACTACCAAACTCCTTCAGTGCTCGGATGAGCATGCCCACCAGCTGCACAGCGGCAGCTTGGGAGCTGCCCCAACCTGCTGCTGTGCGTGGAAGCACTGCTGTGCTGCTAGGTTGAAGCTAGTTCGGAGCCAGCGGGGCTCAGCTTTGTGGCCCTAGACGGGTCCGGTAAAGCAGCACAGCCATGAGCCAGCACTAGCTCTGACAATGTGGTGGCAGCAGACCCACTGCAGCATCCGCTATGGAGCTAGCTCTGCTGCGAGGGCTCCCCGCAACTACTCCCTGCCTCGCCTCCCCTTCCCAGGACCTCCTACTCCCCTCCCTAACTCCCAAGCTGCTGTGCTCTTGATTGAGCCTACGTACATATGGATTAGCCTGAACAGCATTCAATCCTGTCGTCAAACATGATTCAAACACGATTCAAACAGCAAACCCTCGGAATCCAACTGGCTGCTGTTACGCTAGCTGACGTGCTCACCAAACAGGTTGAACTGTACTGTCATCTTTGTAGCCATGGATGGGTCCACTAAAGCAGCACACTCATGAGCGGCAAATATCTTGAGCGGTGACAGCCTGAAGTCCGTGACAGACACAAAACCACTGCCTGCAAACGCAGGTGAATACGAACACGTTAACGGTTGTCAAAAGCTGCTTCCTGCACAGATGGGCACCGGTATGGTGCAAGTTTAGACCCACCCTGCGCAGGACAAGCACTGCTGCAGGTTGCTGCAGGTGTGAACCAGAGAACGATGCTTTGCAGGGTCGCTGCTGGCTGACCACGCTGGAAGACCACGCTAGAGCACAATTACTGCAGCAGGTCTCAAGCAAAGAACGAGTTCCTGATGTGGTGCGCATGCAGATATGCAGAGCACAAAGCCTGGCATAGCTGTTGCTTACGGCAAAACTTTGTAAGCCGCTGAAGAGCTAGCTCCCGGCTGTCTCGGAGGTCCATGTCATATCTGCAAAGCAGAAGAATAACAGGCCTTTGTTACATATACCTTGGGCACATGTGCGAGTCAACAGGCACACCGGCAGCAACCTCAGAAGTGCTGGGAAGACCCAGAGCAGTTGTCATGTGCAGGACCTAGATTGTTGGATGCGCCGCTACAGTTTTCATTGGCCGGGTTCGTGAGTGCTATAAGTGATCAATTGACAATAAAAAACAGAGGATCATGGCAACTAGGGCTGTATATGACTATGAGTACAAGGCAGCATACCGGGGAATGTAGATGTCATCGCTCATGAAGTGCTGCTTCATGCGCGCCCTCAACTCATGGTTATCGTGATCCAGAAGCTTCTGGAGGCTTTCTATGTCCTGTCTGGAGGCCCCATGTCCCACCCTGTCGCTTTCGATGTGATTGAGGACAACGTTGAGCCTGCGTGTGGCATCCATGGTTGCTGCAGGGCTGTAACACCACCAAACCAGCTCCTTGGTGCAGTATCGATGCAAAGCAATGCTTGTTGCACGATCCTGTCCGCAGGTTGTATTCAAGTCGCCAGGTCAGCACCGTTTCCAACGAAATGACACTGACAAGGATACCAAGCTACACTACAAAGGGAGCATGCCGATGCCATGAGAAATGCATTGTTCTTGAATGTGTTCTTACCTGCGAAGTAGCTCCACGGCCCGCCGCAGTCCAGTTCTGAGCAGTACAGCGCGGTACACTGGCAGCGGTGGTATCTACAGCGCGGCAACACCTGTCGAGTCTTTGACCTGCTGATGGTTATTGAACTCCGTTCAACTGCATCCGTTGACATTTTTCTCACAAATCAACTCCCCCTTTCACAGCTGGACTTCGTATACCAAGCCTGGAAGTGACTGATGGTCGACCACGCCGTGCTGGCAGCAGCTGCCTGCTGCCCTACTAGTTTCTCGTCGTGCAACTTGCTTTGTTACATCGTCATTCAACTCATTTACTACCAAGACTACATCAGTGCTTCGGCGAAACAACCGACTGCAGCCGCAGTAACAATTTGTTTGAAGCATCGAGACACACAGACTCCATATGGGTGCAATTGTTGCAACGAGTCCAGACAGGACATATGCCTGAATCCACAAGCAACGGACCATTTTGCTCATTGCTGTACTCCCCACACATCTTGCCCGCGCACCACACAAAAGCGTTATTGACTGTCATACCTCAAGGATTATTCAATCAAGGGGAATGTTTCCATACAAGCCTCTGAGGTCATTTCACTCATACAAGTGAGTTTGAGGACGCCCTTCACATTGGTCAGCAGCTTGCACTAATCTAATGCATCTAGCCAATATGATTTGCTTTATTTGACCTGACTCATGCACACACGCTTGAAGCCTCATTTGCACCAGGACAGGCACCACTGAGTAACAACAGTCACATGCTGATGGACAACATCTGCAAAGCACACATCTTACACATTATCTACATCAAAAGAGTCTTGCAATATCAAGGACCTGCTTTGCTGCAACACAACCGTTGACTGTGACAGTCATCTTGGGGCATAAAGCCGCGCAATATGCAAAGCTTGCTGGCTGAGCATTAAAATCAACAGTGCGGTCATGTTGAACACAGGTACCCATAGCAATTGTCACAAGGCAGGCCCAGTCGCTTGCATGCAACCTGCAACCATAGACAGTTCGCTGAAAGGTACATGCAGACATGGCAAGCATAGCAATCACCAACCATCACTGTAGTAGACAATACATGCAACAAAAAGCTGCGGCCCAAAGATCAGAGCAAAACATCCAGCACATCCACCACTTCATCAACAGCAAACAATATGCTCTAAGGGCGTCAGTGGGGTGGCAGGCAAGCAGGCAGACAGTGTAACGTGTCACATACAACGCCTACAATAACATAGATAACATATAGGAGCTGCTAGGCACAATGAACAGGGCAGCCGCCAGGCACACCAACTGTCACTGCACGCATTGTGCAACCTCATTCACGTGGGGCCTCGGTCGTCAGCTACGTACAACACCGCCACACAAAACCCAACGTTGGAAAACTAGGACCATCAAACACTGTATGCAAGAAATCAGCACACGTGGTATTCGAGCAAGCAAAGCTGCAACGATATGACAGTGTGACACAGGGGAAGCCAGGCTAGGGGCAAACTGTGACAAAACGCCATCTCAAATGACACAGCTATGGTAGCAGAGTGGCACCGAGGGCATCAGCACAACATCATTATCTGACAATAGACAAGTTGGTTGCAGCTGCAAACATAGCACAGGCCGCAATGGCTGGGACCACGTCACGAAGTGTTGTAGCTGCATAGCATGGTACTACTGCTAGCATGGTACTACCAATATCTGGAACAATGATCGAGTCCAGTCAAACCCTGAGACTGTTTGACAAGCCAGGGTCAGATTCACCAACCTGTACTAGCATGTCCTCAACATGGTACCAAGCCAGCAATCTGAAGCGGTGCCTGCGGTCGTCAAATAACACGTTGACCAACGGAGCAGCATTCGTATGCAGATGCATCACCTGATGCACCTCAATCCGCAACACATGCAGAATGATCTCAAGTGATAACAGCAGCCTCCAAACCGGCTGGGTTTGGTACAAGAGCCACCTGTGCAGTCAACAGAGTGGGCCATACAACCCCAAGGACCAAGTACATGTGATAGTACACAACAAAGTACCTCTGGTAATGCCATACACGACCAGGTCGAGGGGTCCATGATAAACCTCTAGTTCCTACAACTCCAGGTCACTCTGATTGAGCTGTTGCAGATACAACAAGCCATGGCGAGTGCTGGCTTGGGCCGCCTCCACTGCAGGAACATTGCAAGCTGATGTGTGCATACCATCCATCCAAGCATCCAGTTGGTTTGCAAGCTGGAAGCTGTGCATTTATATGCTCGATCCAGCAAGCTACACCGTGTCTTACAACTTTCTTAGTCAGCCCGGCTCGATTCTATAGGTAGTAGTGCTGGTGGTGGTGGTGGTGATACTTCCAACATATTACAGTGTGCAACATCCACAGCAAGCAAAGTGTTTTGACAGGATGAACACATTATGCAAGATTAAGTGCAGATCCTAGATGCAGCACAAATCAACATGATGTATTCAACACTCCTGCATAATGCACAGATTGCCCTAGCTAAACATTGCCTTCAAACCGTGGCATACTGGGCCAGGCCTTCAACGATGTACTGCTAACCAGGCTTTCTATGCATAGCAACAACAATGGTCTTGTCTACTTTCAGAGAAGCAGTACACAACATGCAGGGCAAACGGAGGACGGACTGATTCGTTTCAAAAAGGCGCACAAACGAAGGTACCACTGCCTGGCAAAGAACACGAGGCCTTGGAACCAAACACTCAAAGGAAGAGGCCTCGAAACCCAAAGACCAGCTGTATGTGCATTGGAACTAAGGCAACTCATAAAGCAAACACTGCAACTTGAGTAGCAGAGTGGGTAAACAGAGATGACGAATAAGAGGAAGGCACCCACTGGTTCTGCTGGAAAAAACTCCTTGCTGAGAGGTTGTGCAGAATGAGGGGTTGTGCACAAAGGTAACAAGCCTTCAGTGAGCAAAAGCAATCATGTTGTATGCACATGCCCGCAAAACCCCGCTATATGCACTGTACAGCACCGCATTGATTCATTGGTACTGTAGGATTCTATCAACCCCATGCGAGCGCATCAAGCATGCAGTATCTGCATCGGCTCAAACACCCAACCCTTGGCATGCAA
>NSMO01001162.1:0-11604 GCA_002588565.1 Coelastrella sp. UTEX B 3026
GGTGGTGGTGGGGGGTGGGGTGTGTGGTGTGGGTGGTGGTGGGTGGGGTGGGGGGGTGGGGGGGGTTGTGGGGGGGGGGGGGGGGGGGGGGGGGGGGGTGGGGGGGGGGGGGGGGGGGGGGGGGGGGGGGGGGGGGGGGGGGGGGGGGGGGGTTGGTAGGTTGCAGGGTGCTGGCATAAGGATGGTCAGGGGCCGAAGTATCTGTGGGTTGGGACATGGCGAGTGTCTAAGTTGTGCATATCAAGAGCTGAAGTTGGTGGACTTGCAGCGCATGCATGACAACTGCAGCACTGGCCATGACTTTACAACGCCCAACAGAACACAAATGTGTGATTATGTGTGTATCGCACATGATGTTCAATGCGCCCCATGTGCCAGCAGCTTCTTGTGTATGTCACCTCGCTTGCAGGAGTTTACAAACTACCACTTTGATGTTGCTCCTGGTGCACTACAAGGGGCGCTGGATAGGTTCGCTCAGTTCTTTGTAGCACCCCTGTTCCAGGTAGGTTACATAGGGCGAGAGATATCCCAATTGTTGAGGTGCCTAGCAAAACAGCTAGCAGTTTGCAATTGATGTGGATAGGATCGCAACACTACAGCATTGTGTCATATAGCATGTGCAATGTCATATAGGTTCTGCGAGCTTGGAACTTTTCCAAACATGCTTCTATGTTTCAGAACAGTTGTAGCACCTCAGGTCTGCTTTTTGATAGTATGTGAGGGGTTCCACTGTATTACTGCTGTGCATGCGATTCTACATCGTTGCAGCTCTGCTGCTGATGTGGACAGCCGATGTTGCTGGTGCCGGTGCAGCTGCGCCATGGTGTGGTCGGCCATCATGCTACCTTGTATCCCTGCTGCTGCCACCGCCGCTGCTGCTGCAGGCCAGTGCTCTAGAGCGTGAAGTTCATGCTATTGACAGTGAATTCATGGGAGTGCTGCAGTCTGATCATTCAAGACTTGCACAGCTGATGTGCCACACGGTGAGACAGCAGGCCATGCTTGTATGAATGAAATGAACGAACTCCGCATAGCGCTTGTGCTAGAGAAGTTGAGGGAGTAAAATGTGTGTATTGAGGGGCATGTGTATGTCACCCGTATGACTCCACATTGCCTACCGTGCCGTGCGTCATGATGGGGTCAGCAATGGGGTTCCAGCTGACAATCAGCGGCCATCAGCAGATATAGGTTGACTGGCACAGAGGTATGCATCCCGCAGCGTCATGTTCCAGCAGCTTGAGCAATGAGCAGATAGTTCTTGTGTGTGCTGTATTGTGATGATACAAGACTCGATTACTTCCTGCTCGATTGCTGTGCCATACGGTGGGAACGAGTGTATATGCTGAAAGCCAGCCCCAGGCTGGTGGGCGGAGTTCAAGCAGGGTGTGTGTAGCTGTTTTAGGAAACTATTTTATCAAGACTACTCTAGCAATGAAGGCATCCACAACTGATACACTGAGACAACAGGCCATGCCTCAGTATAGGGGGTGGAAGTTACAGCTAGCCGGGTCATGCACAGGGTTCAAGTGGTCCAGATGGATGCAAATGACCGCAAGGGATGTTGTGTATAGCTTTTTGCTACACATGTGGTTGACAACAGACTGGCACGATAGAGGCAGTCTGCGCCTGCGTTACACACAGTTGAAACCTTATAATGTTCTTTTTTTGCGTGTTTGCAGTCCAAAGCTGGTCATATCTACAACAAGTTTAGCTGGGGCAACCTGAAGAGCCTCTGGGATCAACCCCGGGAGGCTGGTCTTGATGTCAGACAGCACATTATTGAGTACTACAGGTCCGGATATCAAAGCCAGCAGCCTAAGCACTGCATTGCAGACTTGTTATGCACGTGCTTGCGAGCACCTGTTGGTTGTGCTTGTAATAGCAGTGATGAGTCCTCGTGGCGAAGGCCGGGAGCGGCCTGCCTTGTGCGAGTCTGTGCAAGGCTAGAAGTGGCATGTGCTGAAAGTGGCAGCTATATTTGGAGAGAGAGAAGTTACAGTGGGTGCCCCACCATCCGAAACAGTACTGTCCACACCCAATAGAAAGCCAATTGAAACCAACAATGGATCAGACCACATGAATTACAATCTGCTCCTTAATACTTGAAAGTGTTAGAAGCCTGGGTTCGTGACATTCTGTCGCAGTACGATGTACTTCATAAGCATGTGACGCTTGTATGCTGGTAGGCATGAGCATCGACCAGCACGCATGAATCTAGTGCTGCTGGGCGGCCAACCCTTAGATGTTTTCTCTAGTTGAAAATCTGTATTCTTGGCCTGCTATACCAACAGCATGCACCCAGCATGTTGTAGCACACACATGTCAAATCCAATCAAGTACACGCATTACAATTAAGCTGCAAACCAAAACCAAGCCTCCGCACATGTTGTTATGGCCACAGGCGTGAGTACGGACCAGCACGCATGGACCTAGTGCCGCTGGGTAGTCAACCCCATATGAGTTCTCTAGTTGGAAACCTGAATACGTGGCTATATGCTATACCAACAGCATGCACCCAGTAAGTTGTAGCCCACAAGTTTATATTTACTCATTTATGCGCATCACAATCATGCTGCTGCTGTGCCAACCAAAGCTTTCACACATGTTTGTATGTCTGTAGGCGTGAGTATGGTCCAGCACGTATGAATCTAGTGTTGCTGGGCGGCCAAACCATAGATGAACTAGAGGCCTGGGTCCGTGACATGTTTGGATCTATATCCCAAGGAGCGGTTGGGCCTCCAGCAAATTTTGGCAAAGCTGGGCAACCGTTTGAGGTACGAGGCTACTTACTATGTGTCTGGCTGTCTGTATGTGTGCGTGAATTGTCAGTAAATGTCCCGTAGTTTGCTCGTGAGATGTGTGTGATGCAATCGAGGTAGTCTCCTGTGTATACTATAGTCATATATGCATTCCCCTATTTGTGGTGGGACTGCTGTAACATTTGGCAAAGCTGCGCAGCCTTTTGAGGTAACAGAAAGTCGGTGACATGAGGATTCTGATTGCATGTCGCTGATTTTTGGCTTTGCTGGTGGTGATTTAGCACTCTGAAGTGTATGCAAAGCATCAAGCGCCATGTGTTGATGACAGTTGCACATGAGAAGGTGCACTGCTGTGTGCTTGGTATGAGACATATCATAACAAAACGAGTCAGGATTCAGGAGCCGTGTCAAGTATGTCATGCTGCACACTGTGCTAGGCGCATGTATGCTTTTGCCTGCAACAGTCACAAAATATCCATTCTTCCAGCTGCAAAGGAGCATTCTAAGGTGTCCTTGTGGCTGCCGTGCTCTAATGACCAGCACGGAACTCTCTTCATCGTTGCGCGTGCTTGCAAGTGCAGCATGCAATCATGCTTACCAGGGCATTTTGGATTTGATCAAATAGTTACATAGGAGAGGTCTCAAAGCTCATGAAGCCACACTCCAGAGCCAACCCGCCGGGCAATATACGTGGCTCTGCATGCAAGACCAGACAGTGCTTGCGCCTGTTGTTGACTGCAGGGTCGTATGATGTACCTTGTTCCAGCTGTCAAGGAGCTTCATGAAGTGACAGTCACCTTCCAACTGCCATGCTTGAGAGACCAATACACAGTCAAGCCAGACCATTACATTAGTCACCTAGTTGGACATGAAGGCCCAGGGTCCCTATTGTCTGCTCTCAAGGTACGTTCTGTGATTGAGCCAATGCAACAAGATAGATGCTTTGGCAAAGTTGCAGTGCCATGTAGGGGGGTCGCAACCAAATAAGACTTGGGCTCTCGTTGACAGACTCTGACGCTGCAGTGAAGTGAAACACAGGGCCAGCGTCTGGGGTCGTGGGATGGCACGCCCCACCTGTATGTGCCTATAATAATCACCGCTTGTGTTGTCACCCATGCATTGTTACGTGAAGTAAGCGCTCAATGAACCTTGGTGTGGCCGGCCCTTTGCTGTGAGTTTGTGAGGATGCAAAGGTGGGGTGTAGGGAGCCTGGTGTGTGCCATCAGAGTTGGTGGCCTCTGCAACTGTGTGGCACACATGCCTGAACCTTAATTGGTGCATAACAGAGGATATTGTTTCAGTCCTGGTACACCTATCCTCGGTCAAAGTCATCAGACAAGCAGACAGAAGTATATGATTGCTGTGATCGGTGCTGGTTGCTGCTGCTGCTGTACAGGCTAGGGGTTGGGCTGTTGAGCTGTGTGCCGGCGTTGACGATGACGGCTACAGTGCCAACACCGCAGCATACTTATTCACAGTCAACATCGTGCTAACAGAAGCTGGCCTCAATGCTGGACCTGGATTTGGGCTGGGACCTGTCGGGCTGCTCTTCCAGTACTTGAGACTACTACGCAACACAGGCAAGTGCACATGGCATCTCAAATTGTGGGTGCCCAGCATTATTGGCTTGGAGTTTAGGGTCGGTTGGGGCACTGTTTCAGTACTTCAGACTTCTCGCAACACAGGCAAGTGCACATGTTGTCCTAAGCTGTGGCTAGCCGGACTCCACGTACTCCCAGCTGCTGACACATGTGATGACCTCAGCTTTTCTAACCAAGTTATGGGTGCTCAGCATTTGCTTGGATCTAATCTGGGACCTGTTGGGCTGCTCTTCCAGTACTTGAGACTACTACGCAAGGCTACTGTATCTTCTCCAGGACCATCTGCCATATCTGCCCTTTTCCATATCAGTTTTCGCCCCATGAATTATTCCTGACATGTTCTAATCTTGTCAGTCTGTCGGTGTGCTGTGATGCCGTCAGGTCCCCAGCAGTGGGTGTGGGTTGAGCTCAACTCCATTGCAGATATGACATTCACCGTCCAAGAAGATTTTGTCAGCTGTGACATGTCTAGCTGGCTACTGTATCTACTTTACACGACATTCTGCCTTTTTTCAAATCACTCGTGGTTCCATGACAAGCCCTGAAATGTCAAATCACTGTCAATGTGCTGTGATGCCCTCAGGTCCCCAGCATTGGGTGTAGGATGAACTCAAGTCTATTGCCAATGTGAAATCTCATGAGGTTCCAAGACAAGAGCTGACAGCTGTGTCATGTTTAGCTGGCTACTGTATCAATCCTACAAGACAATTTGCCATTTCTGCCTTTTCAGAACAGTTTTGCTCCATGACGCGCCCTAACACGCTTCAACCTTGCCACTGTCGGTGGCTCTTTCGTGCCCTCAGGTCCCCAGCAGTGGGTGTGGGATGAACTCAAGTCCATTGCAGATATGAAGTTCAGGTTCCAGGAAGAGGAGGACAGCTGTGACCTTGTGACTCGTCTAGCCAGCCTGATGGGTGTGACAGCACCAGAGCATTTGCTGGTGGCGGAGTACTTACACGAGCACTGGCAACCAGATAAGGTGTGTGAATGGTGCAAAGCCTGCGTCAAATTTTGCCTTTGAGCTTTCCTTCAAGCTTTTCCTCCTTGTGGCAGGAGATTTGTTTGCTGGGGATTGCTGAGTATCAGCTGTGAGCTTGTGACATGCTTAGCCAGCCTGATGGGTGTGACAGCACCTGAGCACCTGCTGGTGGCGGAGTACCTGCACAAACAATGGCAACCAGAAAAGGTGTGTAATCAGTGCAGATCTTGCTATGGTTTTGAGTTTTGCTTTGACATCTCCCCTTTCTGCGCAAGCGAATTTGTGTGTTGAGGATCGTTGAGTATCTATCAGCTGTGACCTTGTGACTCGTCTAGCCAGCCTGATGGGTGTGACAGCACCTGGGCATCTGCTGGTGGCGGAGTATTTACACGAGCAGTAGCTACCAGATAAGGTGTGTGAATAGTGCAAAATTTAGGGTATCTTTGAGTCTGCCCTATGATCTTTCATAGTCTGCTCTGATTCTTCATGATCTGCTCCAAATGTTCAAGATTTCTCGTCCTGTGCAAGCAGAACTGTTGAGGATTGCTGAGTGTCTTCTGTGACCTTTTGACACGGCTAGCTAGCTTGATGGGCTGGATGGCACCAGACCATTTGCTGGTGGCCGAGTATCTACACGAGCAGTGGCAACCAGATAAGGTGTGGAAATAGTGCAGAACATGTAAACGCTTTGTATAACTCTTCACTTTCTTCCCCCGTTTCGGTATGGTTTGATGTGTAGCAAGCGGAAGCTGTCAAAGCTCGTGAAGCCACACTAAAGGCCACCTCGGCAACAGTGTGATTTACCTCAACGGTTGTGATGGAAGTTTGCTGGGCTGCTTTGTGACTTCTATGTTTACGCAGGTCAGTGGCTGTGGGCAACTTCCTGACTGACAATGGACAGCTTCTTGCCTGTGAAGTTGACACGGATTGTTGCAGTATGTGGATCAAGAGCACCAGACACTGCTAGCAGTCCGTGCTGTTGTGCATGTTGGGGGTGATCTACAAAGCATGCACCATCACCAGCAGCAGCAGTAGCAGTAGTAGTTGCAGCCTCTGCCGAGTACATGTTTTGTCCCAAAAGGACTTCATCGTTCATGACAAGTGTATATTGCATGTTGCAATGTGCTCGTGTTCAATCCAGGTTATGGAGTTGCTGTCGCTTATGGACCCAGTCACCAACAGCTTCCGCATAGACCTGCTCACAAAATCATTCACACAGCTCAAAGACCAACTCCAGCAGCAGCAGCAGCAGCAGCAGCAGCAGAAGCAAGGAGACACCAAAGGTCCCACTGCTAGCCCCAGCCTGCTCAGCAGCAGCAGCAGTGTTAACTCCTTCACAGAGCCCTGGTTCAACATGGTAGCAGTGTCCGTCCCAATTCCAGATCAGCTAGCCGCCAGCTGGCAAAGTGCTGACTCAGATTCTGAGCTGGCGCTGCCACCGAAAAATCCCTACATACCATCAGACTTCAAAATCAAGGAATCACCAGAGGTCACGAGTTCGAACCCCGCCGACAACAAAGACTCGGCGGGTTTTTCTGAGGCCGCGGCGAACGGGGATCAACATGGGTCCGTGGGGGTGGCGAGCGTACCTAGCTGGATGCTGGTGGGGGGCAATGAAGCAAACCCTGAAGTTGTTTTGGCCGCACCACCCGCCATGATCATAGATGAACCAGGTTGGTGACTGACTGCTCGACATGTACAGTCAGCTTTTGGCCTAGGGGATTTCAAATACCTCTAGGCATTTAATAGGACATAAGTTCTATCATCATGTGTGGCTTCAGCAGCAATGTATACATCGTTTTGTATCGAATTTGTTACATAGGAGAGCTTTTTGAGCTCAAGAGACCACCCTGCAGCGGTTGGTGGCCCCTGTAATGTGGCTTCGTGAGCCGTGAGATGTGATGAATTCTGATCAACAGACCCATCTATAGCCAATAGCTGCAGGCACAAACATCTCCACAACAATGTGCCATGCCACGAGCCTGCTGCTGCTGCTGACCAATCCTGTCATCTATCTGCCTAAACCTTGGGGCACCCAATATACTGACCAGTATATATCCATGCGACTGACTGTTGCAGGCTTGCGTGTGTGGCACAAACTGGCAACCATCTACCAGCAGCCCCGCATGTGTGGCTACTTCAGGCTGTCAGGCCCTGCTGCTGCTGCCAGTGCTACTGCTGCTGTCCTCGGAGGCCTGTGGCTCAGGCTAGTGGAGGAAACGCTTGCGGAAGATGCTTACTTAGCAGGTAGCAGTGAAGTGATGTTTATCGTGTATAAGATGTGTTACCAGATTATTAGATGTGTTATTTTGTTATGAGGTGTTGTTAAACGCCGCAATCTGCGCTTTGTCACTTTTTTTCCACTGTTGTTGGTACAGTTACTGCATCTCTCTGCTGCTCTTGAAAGCTTTCTGTAAGGCCTGGGAAGCTTGCAGAGAAGCATTGCAAACATGCCAGTCAACAGAGAAAGCATTCGCTGTGCTGCTGCCAGTGCTGCTGCTGCTGTCCTGGGGGGCCTCTTGCTCAGGCTAATGGAGGAAACACTCGCAGAAGATGGTTACTTAGCACGTAGCAGCAAAGTGATCTTCCTGTACTTATCTCAATATCTGCTACCAGTCAGCCATTGCCTTACGGGCATCAATCTTGGCTGAAGTGTATCCTACATATCACAACATGCATATTGTCTTATGTTATCAATGCTACAACAATTCATAATGTAACAATCATACTGTGACACACGCTACCTGGACTATGAGTCTAGTCTATGCATTGTATCCTTGATCCAGTACCTGAGTTGCCAGCCCGCCTGGCTGCCATCCTGAAAGGTGAAGCCTGGCAGATGACCAACCTTCCCGCACTGGATGCGCGGTTGCGGTTGAGATCGCTGATCATGCATCTGTGTGTGCTTGCAGATGTTGCCGGGTTGCACTGGTGAACGCAGTGCTACCTTGAAGTGATTCATGACACTTTGATATTGGAGACCAGAGCAGACAACCAACCTTCTTGCACTAGATCTGTGCGGTTCATGAAGCCATAATCATAACGCATGCGTCTGTGTGTGTGTGCTTGCAGATGTTGCCGGGTTGCACTGGTCGGGCAGCAGTGAGGGCGTAGCTGGGTTTGAAGTGCGCATTGATGGCTTCAACCACAAACTGGAGGTGCTCGCTGCTAGAGTGTTTGAGGCACTGGCATCATGCAAGGTAAGGGATATGGTTATATGCAGCTGAAAACACACTGGAAAATATCATTAACCCTTAACTGAATATGGGGGTCGAATTCGCCCCCAAGCAGTAATCGGTCGATTGTGGTGTCTGGCGTTCATGCACTGCTCGCCGCAAGCTACATTTGCGTTTGTAAGATCTATATGTAGCTGTGTGTGGCAGCGCAGATGTTTCTGCATGCTGCTGTGTCACCCAGGGTTGGGTCTTTTGTGGGGTTCTGACTGCACTGCTGCACCTGAGTAGTACTAAGCCTACTGCCGCCCTTGACCGCTTGCAAGCGCGTATAGATGTACAACATGGCTTCATGACAGCACCTTGTGCTATGTGATGCACGTGAACTCAAGGGTTGCTACAAGAATGCACTGCTGCAACTCTTTAGGGCTGCTGCTGTGCCATCGCCACATTGTGTTCAACAGCAGTTGCCAATGAGTCACCGGCAGTACTTGTATTGACTGCTTGTTGCGACCTGTTCTGAGATCACAATGGTGCTACTGCTGCTATTGCTGCTGCTGCTGCTGCTGCTGTTCACAGTTGAAAGAATCCCGCTTTGTTGCCGTGCACGAGCAGCTCCTACGCCGTTACAAGAATGCACTGCTGCAACCATCCAAGGCTGCTGCTGCTGCCAGACTACGCTGTCTGTCCGGCGGTCCGCATTGGAGCAATGAGCAGTTGGTGACAGCATTGGAACAAGTAACGGGAGTTCAAGAGGTTCAGGTGTGTTATGACATGTTATTTTGTCATAGACCTTGCCCAGGCTGTTGCCAGCGTGCTGCTGCTGCTGCAGGCGTTTGCACAGGGGTAGTAACCCCTGTCCTGCTGCCACTGTTACAATGCTTAAGCCTCAGTACAATCCTAGCAGATATGAATATGAATATGCTCGGCTGCTGTGATTGTTTTGCTGGCGTGGTCTACACCTCGTACTGGTGTCGCTGCTGCTGAATACACTGCTGCTGTTGATCTGTAGGCCTTTGCACAGCAGTTCCTGTCCTGCTGTCACATAGAGTGCCTCTTACTGGGCAACATAACAACAGCAGAAGCCAGGAACTTTGCTAAATCGCTCAGCAATCAGCTCCACACTGCTGCTAGCAGCAGCAGCAGTAAGTTGGCAGCAGCAGATCGACCGCAGGAGCAGTGTGTCAAGTTGCCTGATGGTGTGGTGCTGCTGCTGAGAGAGGCAGCTCGGAACCCTGAGGAAGAAAACTGCTGTGTGGAGGTGTACTACCAGGTTTGTCACCATACTCTCAACTTCAACCACCACTGCATGCTTGACAATCAACCTTCACACATTCATTTTAAATGCCGACTGTGCTGCTGCTGCTGCTGCTAGAGCGGGTTATCAGCAGCTGATCTTCAATTCAGCCTTCAATGTTGATGACAACTTTTGCACCAAGCAGCAGCTAGGATACACAGTCAGCAACACTGCATGCCCAAACAAACCCCTGTCAGATACGGTACATCAACCAAGCTGTGGTCGTGCTGCTGCTGCTGCTGCTGCTTGCAGATTGGCTCATCAGCTACAGACCTCAAACTCAGAGTTCTAACAGATCTAGCTGACCAGATCATCTACGAGCCGTTGTATGACCACCTCAGAACCAAGCAGCAGTTGGGGTATACAGTCAGCAGTGGAGCCAGGCTGACACATGGTGTGTCAGGGTTTTGTGTGGTGGTGGTTTCAGCGGCATATGACGCACAAGAAGTTGAAAATAGGATTGAAGGGTTTATGGCAGAGTTCCAACATACTGTTCAGGTGATTGTAGGCCCGCCTTAACTCCTTTCTGTTTCAATCATTATGCTTTTTTGTTCGTGTGGACCTGCCTGTGTGTGTTCCGTTGTGGCAAGAGAATACGGCTCCAGGGTTTCACATGGTTGCCGAATCGCTCATGGTATGTCAGGGTTTTGCGTGGTGGTGGTGGTGGTGGTGGTGGTGGTTTAGCAGCGGGGGATGAGGCGCAAGAATCAGGAAATAGGATTGAAGGGTTTATGGCAGAGTTTCAACAAACTATTCAGGTGATTGCAGGTCAGGAGGTTAGTATGCTTTTGGTTGGTATGAACCTGCATGTGTGTGCTGCTGTGGTAGCAAGGAAAAATGGCTCCAGGGTTTAGTACGGTCACCAGATGGCTCATGGCGTGTCAGGGTTTTGTGTGGTGGTGGTTTCGGTGGCACATGAGGCACAAGAAGGTTGCAGACAACGGGATCAAAGGGATTTCGGCAGAATTCTGACCAGTCATTCAGCTAAGTGGTTCATGGATGTTAACATGTATGAGCAATCCTTTCTTAAAGTGCAACTCACAAGTACACTTGTAACTATAGGCCTTGCCTCCGATAGCTTTATAAGGGCCCCCTCCTGTCTATGATCAAATCAGCTCACATTTGGTCTGTCCTATTGCTGCTGCTGCTGCTGCTGCTGCAGTCCATGTCCACTGAGGAATTTGACCGTCACAAGGCAGCATTAGCAAGTAACAAGCTACAAAAGGATACAGCAGTTCACCAGGAAGCTGACCGGTGCGTTGACATATGCGTTAGGGCCAACAGATAATAGCAAATGTAGCAGAGTATAATGATACGCATATGCCTGCTAGCTGAAGCAGCACTCATTGTAAGACTCGCTCACTCACATTGCAAAAGGCACGTCTTATAGGCATTGATTTGATTATGTTTCTGCAGCATTAGACCCCTGACCCGTGGTCGCTTGGTTTTTCCACTGCAGTATGCTACAACTTGCACTAGTCGGGATGCATAGAGGCACAAAACATACTGCAGTGTGTACATGTGAACCATCAGTCGGGCAGCATGATGTTGGGTGCTGGGAACCTAGTGATTTTTCCTCTCAGCGCACAGCATGTCTGCATAACTTGTGACTGTTACAACGAACACAATTTACCAACGCGTAGCATATATGCAGGACACAAACAATGAAGATGCATACTGATTGGTGTGCTTGCTGTTACTGCAGGGTTTGGGAGCAAGTGTTCAACTGCCGCTATGAATTCTTTTGTAAAGAGCAGGAAGTGGCCCTGTTACGATCCATAACACTCCGAGACTT